>JANIWA010000010.1:0-283809 GCA_030556025.1 Pichia sp. NRRL YB-4149 | reverse complement strand
GAGACACTCGAACCATTCCGGAAAGGTCTTTCCTCTCAACAAAACACGTTGCACTGCCTTCCCCTACTCACCCCCACAGCACCATGATCTCCACCCTGAGGGGGAGCGAGGTAAAGATAGGCCTGGGAGCGAGAGAGGCCGGGAGTGCACGCAGGCAGGGCCGGTTATCTTCGGCAACCTGTCCTCCCCGACGCAGGCAGCCGTCAGGGAGCCAGCCACAGTTGCGTTATCTCGCTGGGTCACCGTTGTGCTGGCAGCCCGTGAGTTAGCCGGTAGCCAATCGGTCGCCGATGCTGTCACTGTCGGTGGTAGCCAGAGGAGCGGTGACCAGGGCAGCATGGTGCTGGGTGCGGGCCTGGCGAAGAGGGGCTTGACGTCGAGACCAGACGAGACTGTACGTGACTTCACTATAGCAGCTGGTGCGGATGTTTACAGATGTTTGCAGCACAAAGGGATGTTCTTTTGGAAAAGTGTCCTCCCCCAGGTGATAGGCCCTTTGTGTCCGCAGGCTATGGGCTCGAATTGCCGAATTCACATGTTCGGCAGCAGCAGACGAGCACAGAATTGTTTTCCGTCGGTTGAGGCAGGGAGGGAAACGCACGGTGATGACTGCATGGCTGCATGGCTGCACTGACGGGGGGGGGAGCCAAGTTCAGTTGGACGAGGAGGTGTGTGACGTCTTCTAGAAGCTACAGATTAATCAAAGAGAGAGCAGCAGAAGATAGAATGGCGTGTCCAGGAAGCAGGTTGGATGCACGTCCGGATCCACGGATGCTGTGTTTAATACTCTGCGTCCGTACTGTTTTACACGAACAATCAGGTCCCGCTACGTGGTTCTGGGCGCATGGATGGGCTCCACTCTCGATGTCAATCTGGTGTTTTGTCTGCTGAGCAGGGCTTTTCAAAGTCAGGAGTCTAAACCATCACATTTGACTGATTTCCATGATTTTGACCACAGCAGCCGGTGCATAGTATTGGAAAGCCACGATGGCTTTGAGGGGTTCAAATCAGGCCTACTTTGAAACAAAGGCACGGATATGTGGGAAAATTCACAGATAGGAAAAGAGGCAAAAGAGCAGTTCTGTTTGGAGAATAGATACTTGTGTTTAGCCATATCTCCTCGATAGCTGCATTCCTCCAATCTAGCAGAAGCTCCCACATAGTTCAGGCGACGTTCATATTGAGACACTTTTTTAGCACTGAAAGGGCTCGCAGAAGCAGTAATGATCATGAGTTGAAAGTCTCCCACCATAAAGCAATGCCGGACCGCGTCATTCGTATAGGCTAATAACAATCCTGGGATGTCTTATTACTTCTTGGCAGCATCGAACACTCGTCTCAACGGATCAGGTACAAATGGATCAGACAGTGCTAGTTTTTCAGTGGAATATAGCCACGCTTCAGGGGTATTACCCCTGAGTAGTACATAGCAATGGTTGCTTCTCTACAAAAAGCAGAATTCTCATGAGCTCCAGTAAGCTGGAAGAATGCGTATTTAATCAGGTGAACGGGAACCAAACTCTACCACGCTTGCCCGAAGCAGGAACCTTTTCGAGTTCACACATCGATAGCAAGGCTTTTCATTGATTCTTCACACTATATGACGTGCGCAAATTATGCATCTTTCACCTCCGGGCTCCAATCTCTCTGAGTGGCGGAAATTTGGTTGACTCTTGTCTGGCTATCCATTTCAAAACCTCTGTTTCTCAGATCCACAGGCACACTCTGATGAAGCCTTATGTATCCTGGAAAATGGCCATCAGTGAACCGTTTGATTATTCACTTCAGGGACCGACACTGGGTTCGTAATCGACGCAATATGTTCAAAAGAATGCCAGAACTAGGAAGCATCTGCACACAACCATCGTGATAGTATTGGACTGTGACTTCTCTCCCATATAAAGCATAGATATGCCGACGCTAGTCATTTCCGTACCGGGGTAGCAATATTATCAACAGAGACTCTAATTTGAACTACTCAGGATATTGCGGCCTTCTCTGCTGTCACAAATTCCATCAGCTAAATTATTTTCTTCCCTTTCAGAGTCAGAGCAGGCGAAGTAAGGCCCTAGGGGTGTTTTGAGTCCAATCTTAGGATCGGACATGCAGTTTTGAAAACTTTGTGGATCACATTCTTGCCACTCTAAACTACATTTACTCTTCTTCAGTTTATTTCTTGGATTACTGAGAACCCAACGGGTTTGTTACTATACATCTTACAAGGCAAATTTGCCGGATAAAAATTGAAATGGATTAGGGTCAAGGTCTCGCGATAAATTGGTAAGCGGAGAATGTATAAAACAAGATTTTCTAAAAAATAGAAAATGCCTCCTTAGCTTAGTGGTAGAGCGTTGCACTTGTAATGCAGAGGTCGCTAGTTCAATTCTGGCAGGTGGCATTACTTTTTCCTCCCCCTTCCTCAAACACTGACTGTCTCTGTGTCATATTATTTTTTTTCGATTTCTTGGATCTACCTAAAAGTCGTTTATCACGCTCTAAATTAGCTCATATAGCTTTCCATGTATTAATTGCTGACTCTTGCCATATTAATTACACCAAAAATCAGGAACAATCATTCCAATAAATATGTTGAGCGACTCTGTTTACTTCTACTACTTTTTAATTCACACACCGATCACGGTATTGATGGATGCCACTTTTGTCATTCCGACCGAGTACCAATTGCCAATTCAAAGGAAACTTAATTTGTTTCATATCCGCCAAAATAAGGATTTTTTAGCAATTGAGTCCCCATTATGGATGAAGATTTTTGTGGCCTGGGAATTGATCTTCCAACTCCCATTTTTCATATATGCCGTAATTAATTACTTACAAAACGGTCGGATTAGATATTCCAAAAAATCGTGGCCTATGTTTTTGGTATATGGCTTCAATGCTGGATTTACAAGTTTGATCTGCCTTATTTACGTTTTGGCAGGAAGTGGTAAGCACGGCTTGACAACCGGTGAAACCGCAAATCTTCTCGGATTATACACACCTACGACGATCTTGCCTTTCTACATGATGTACGATTTCTGGGTCAGAATTGCTGCCCAGTTGCACTCTACCGAAAACATTAAGAAAGAGTCTTAGTATCATTATAGCAATGTATATAAACATTTAAACATCTACGGCAGATACACTGACCCTAGGGAACAATCAGTTGAGTGCGAGAAAGAAAGGCGGAGAGGGGTTATTTATGCCGCATACTTGGCGCTCAATTCGTCAACCAAAGTGATATACTTTTGTTCAGCTTCTTCTTGAGAGGTACCTTTCAACTTGGTCCAAGCTTCCCATTTGTACTTACCCTTGAAATCGAACATTCCTGGCTTTTCGGTCTCGTTATCACCGACAGTGGCTTGCTTGTATAGCCCGTACAATTCAAGAAGTTCATCGTCTGATGGTCTGGTTGGAAGCTTGTTCACTGCTTCGGCCTGTTGCAATCGTCAACGAAAGTAGTGACACAGTTGTTAGTATACGATATTTAAGAGGGAGATTGCGCAACGAGGGCGCAACGAGCGGGGCAAACCGTACCTTTTGTGTGAATATTGCGGAAACCATCTTGTAATGCTATTGTGTTGTTGTGCTGCTGCTGCTCTGCAATAAAAGTGGCAGAACAAACAAACAAATACCAAGCTGCCGCAGCACAGCAGAGAAGACCGGAGACGGGGGCAATTATATTCCCATCGTGAAGGTGTCTCCACCTTTTCCACCGAGGCGGCTTCGTGGTGGTGCAGCGCCCGGCTCGATTTTTATGCGGGGGACAGACAGCGGTGATGATCTGTCATGTTGCGGTTGGGACGGAGAAGTTCTTGACGTCAACAGGGCCGTTGATGTTATGCCGAGCGGGCCAGGAGGGGAAAGAAGACGGCTGCTCCTGCCACTGTAAACATAGGGCTCACTGATGGCCTTTCCACCGAGCCCTCCCGCCGAAGTATGTGTTCAACCTGTGTTGCACAGGCATACTACAAGGGTTATCATGCACTGTAGTCGGCGGCTATACAATTACACAAGAACAACTGTTTGAGAGGAGCTAACAGTGGAGTAGAGTAGTCTTCGCTCAAGAAGCCTTGATTTGTTGCAACTCAGCGCATGTATAGTAGGGTAGTTAACACATAAATATCATTCTTAGGCCTGAAGATTCAAACCTTCTTGTGTTTGTTTTTCACAGAGCAGAAAACCAGGAACGGCCTGGATACCTATCTTCCAGCCATGTTGGTTGGATGAACATCGCCATCAAGCTGGCAGCTTTTCCTGTCTTCGTCCCAATGCTGGATCGACTCCTCAGTATCTGGAACAGGTGCATGCGCCACATAACTTGACGCGTTTCTCAACGTGTTTGTGGCGCAGCTATGATGAAATAATTTATACACAGGTGGTTAATAAACTCGATGATGTGGCTTCGAAATGGAGGCTATCAAGAGCTGCCTGGGATTTCCACGAGGAACTTGTGGGACAGCTTTTTCAACAGAATTGTAATACATTGGAAAACCAACGATGGCAGTGCAGAAATTGGCACAGAAGTCGGTACATTCGAAAAGAAGCATCTTGCTTGCGGTAGGGGTGATTTTCCATCTTATCTATCTATGGTCCATTTTTGATATCTATTTCGTGTCGCCGCTAGTCCACGGGATGGAGCAGCACAAATCTGCTCTCAACGGTCCAGCGAAGAGACTGTTTTTAATTGTTGGTGATGGTCAAAGAGCAGACAAAACTCTGGGTAAGATATACCACCCAGGAACAAAGCAAGAAGAGTATTTGGCTCCATTTCTTCGTTCCATCATCCTCAATGAGGGTACTTACGGTTTGTCACATACGAGAATGCCAACCGAGTCTCGCCCTGGTCATGTTGCCATGATTGCAGGGTTTTACGAAGATGTTAGTGCAGTCACCAAGGGATGGAAGGAGAACCCAGTGGACTTTGATTCAGTGTTCAACCAGTCGACGCACACTTACTCGTTTGGCTCTCCCGACATTCTCCCGATGTTTGCACAAGGTGCAACGAAGGGGAAGATTGATACTTGGATGTATGGCCATGAGTTTGAAGACTTCACTAGTAGCAGTATAGAGTTAGACAGATTTGTTTTCAATCATTTCTATCAGCTGCTTGAAAACTCCACCACCGATGCACAATTAGATAAGGAAATTAGACAAGACGGTAACGTTTTCTTTTTGCATTTGTTGGGGACTGATACGTCCGGCCACAGTTACAGACCTTATTCTCCAGAATACTACGACAACATCCAATACACTGATGCTGAGATATCCAAACTTGTAAAGGAAGTTAGCAACTTTTTTGGTGATGAAGAAACGGCATTTATCTTCACGGCTGACCACGGTATGAGTGATTTTGGTTCCCATGGAGATGGCCACCCAAACAATACCAGAACCCCTTTAATCTGCTGGGGTAAAGGTTGCAATAAACCAGTGAGAATTGATCCCTCCAATAACGAATATTTAAACGAAGAGTTCGAAAGGGAGGATATGGCTAACTGGGATTTAGACGGTATCAAGAGAAATGATGTCAAGCAAGCAGATATTGCTTCTCTCATGAGTTACCTGATAGGTGCAAACTACCCTATGAATAGTGTCGGTGAACTGCCTTTAGCTTTCATTGACGATACCGAGAGCAACAAAATTCAAGGACTGTATTACAATTCTTTGACTTTGTTGGAGCAATACCTTGTCAAGCTACATGAAGTGAAGGACAACCAATTCAACTTCAAGGAATTCAATAAGTTCGAAGCTAAGCCTATCGAATCTTATAGAGCTGATATTGAAAAAGTCATCGAACTCGTAAAAACGAACATCGAATTGGAGAGTGAGGCGATTTTGTTGATTGAGGAATTCAATTCTGTTATTCTCGAAGGTTTAGACTATTTGCAAAAATATAACTGGTTAATGATCCGTACAATTGTCACTTTGGGATTTATTGGATGGATCACATACTCGTTTATCATTTTTTTGCAGATGTTCATCATTCCTCACGAAAAGTTATCAAGTGCCGATGGGAAACACTATTTTCAAAAATTTGCTTTTACAACATTTACATCTGTGATGCTCTATATCTTTCAGTATGAAAAGTTACCTCTCAATTACTACTTTTATTTAATTTTCCCAGTTTTCTTCTGGTACGAAATTACTAAATACAGAACCGATCTGATCAAAGGTTTCAATCTATTCTTCAAAGGATTGAACGCTACCTGGAAAGTCCTTATTTTCATTGGTATTGTTATTTTTTTCGAATCCATTGCAATTGGATTTGAGAACCGTCAGGTTTTCAGCTACATCTACTTAATTTTGTCAGTGACATACCCGGTTCTTCTGTTTCAGAAATCCCTTTTCCAAAATAGAAAACATTTACAAATTTCTCTTGGTTGGTTTGTCACTTGTATCTCACTTTCAGTGTTCCCAAATCAAAATCCCGTCAAGGTTGAATCAATAAATTTGATTGTGACATCTGGCTTGATAATGACCGGTATCGGAATCCTTGGGCTCACATTCCTTCAAGATAAGATGTCAGCTAAAACAAAATCAATCATTGTGTTTCAAATAGCTTTAATCATTCTATCAATTTATTCAACGTTGAAGGCAGTGGTTTCCTTAACAAATAGGAAAGGTCTACCTCTAGATGCACAAGTCATTGGATGGAGTGTTTTAGTCGTTTCAATGACCGTACCAACAATTTTACATTGTATTTACTCCAACTCCAACTACAAAATTAGATTTTTGGTTATATTTTTAACTATGGCCCCAACATTTAATATTTTGGCAATTTCATTCGAGGGACTCTTTTACATTCTGTATTCAGTCATGCTCTTTTTGTGGATAGAAATTGAGTCGATATCTACGAAGTCAAACAACAACCTAAGACTGTTAAGAATTTCAATCTTTGGATTTTTCAATCTTCAAATTTCTTTCTTTGGCACAGGTAACGTTTCATCTATTTCTACATTCTCTTTGGACTCAGTTTATAGATTGCTTCCTATCTTTGACCCATTCCCAATGGGCGCACTTCTCATGCTCAAACTAATCATCCCATATGCATTATTGAGTACAGCTCTAGGATTGATCAATTTGAGACTCGGATTTTCCAAGTACAGTGTTACCAGTTTGATCATCTCTGTGTGTGATTTACTCTCTTTATGGTTTTTCTACAGAGTGAGAACAGAAGGATCATGGTTGGATATCGGTGTCAGCATCAGTAACTACTGTTTGGCTATTTTTGGTGCGTTGTTCATTGCCATTGTTGAAGTTGGTAGTGGTATTGTTCTCAGCGGTGTACATATTGAAGAGCACAAAGAAGTCAAAGCTGTTGCAAATCTCAAAATGGATGATAAACAGTACCATGAAATCGAGAAAATTATCAACGATGACCAATTAGACAATGGTACCATCGGAAGTCGTGTCAGACGGAGAGTTCAGAAAAGTTAGATTGTGACCTTTTTTCTATACTTGTAACATGAAATGAGTCTGTAGTTTTTAGCAAATCTTAAGAACAGCTCAATCTACCATTTGTGAAAATCTTGGATATAAGAAAGCATATTAATAATTTATCTACCTGAAAATTTTATATGGGTACAAAAGATGTTGACGAGTTTGCAAAGCTGAGCCCGCTGGATCAGGTATACATGATACTCAACGCATCTTTCTGCTTCTCGGTGAACTCCCATTTATTTATATTCTCACCGGCCGTAAGCCATTCAGATAACCAAACTAAAGCAGTTGATTCGATTTTGTCTAAATCTAAGAATCTGTAAACACCCAATCCACCAATAAAGTCGGCGTCATTTTCACCATTGACAAACTCGTCGCTAGTCAGCTTCAGCCATAATGCCGAGCAAGAACCTCCGGAATTCTCTATTTCCCTATGATCAGAAGGACACCTACACCTGCATCCACTTGGACCTAGGTTTTCAACTAATTTGGGGTTTGTGACAGGCGGATCATAGTCAGCGTAGTATATTTCATCTTGAGGTAAGACCTGATGCTTGAATTTTGGACCTGATTTGTACGGTAATTGATTTGCAGAATTGTAAGGACAATGGCCAAGCGTTGAATGCTTATAGCCGATATCCCTGAAATAATGGATCTCGGACATATTCAAAAAAAGACCTACAGCCAACGAATGAACAGGAGCATCCCCCCAACGCTCGGTGAAAAAGCCATTCGAGTTTTCCAAAAAATCATAGTAAGCTCTATATTCAGGTGAGGTGAATAATGAATTCGAGGCAATTTCAAAATTTGACCAAAAATGACACATGTTGAACTCTTCGTCGTCGTACTTTTCCTCTACCACTAGGTTCAGTCCGTTTATTTTGCTATGGTTGATAATTGATCTGAGGAGTTGCATATCAGTTGCATCGTAGTTTGCCTCAGTTTTCTTGCTAAGATGTATTTTGGCATAGTTGTATATCGTATTTTTCTTCACTTTGTTCAAGAAGTCATTCAGGTTTTTCACATCTTTGTAATTTTCCTCGTTTTTTCCTTTAAAAAACTTATGATTGTTGGTAAAAAATTTCCAAGTATCTGGGAGTTTGACATCATAATCCTTAATAAACTTTTTCGTGTATCTGAACAAATTTGGAACTGTATCTACCAACTCTTTGATGGCTATAGTATAGCCGTATTTTTTCCCATGTTTCTGCATCTCTAGAAATGGGTCATATGTCAAGTCACAGTAGAAGTCAACTTCAGGTTCCACTCTCCAATACCAATCCAATTTTTTCACCAGTGGATGCTCGAAGAAATAACCGGAGTAAAATCTGCACATGCTGTGGTAAGAAGGCATGTTCCCATACATGATTCCTCTGTCTCCTTGGCTTTCAACTGCTTCATTAAAAAATATCGTCTCAAGGGGCTCTTGTACACCTGACTGTAGTTCCCTCTTCTGGTTCTGCTTGGCGATTTTCTTTACGGGTTGTTTCCCTTTTCGGCTATATTTCTTTGAATCTTCTTCTTTCGGCTTTGCTGGTGGGGGCGGTTGTGACTTGAATCTCCACTTATCCTCTGGGATCACCCCAAATTCGAAATCCCCGCTTGCCACTTCTTGCACCCTCTCCATGAATTCATCTGTGAAGGGTTCGTCGTTGAGGAAGATCCACGGGTAATTGAACCATTGGTTGAATCTTCGCTCGAGGGAACGCATACTGAGAATGACACCGTCGATCTCAGAATTCCTTGCCAAGACAACGAAGGCAGCATTGGCCCTCTGCTTCTTTGCCTCAATCAATGGGTCTCTGCACCCATACTGGAACACATCGTCTATGCTCGATTTGAAGGTACGTTCACTAATGGGGCATTTTTGGAGCATGCTCCCTTGGAATTTTTCGTCGTAGCTCTTGAAGTTTTTGGGGTCTTGCAAAACCGAATAATCTATATTCAGCGGCTGTATCCTCCTATTGACATATATGTATGACTGTATCGTTAGCGAGACGGTAAGGATTGTAATGATGAGTTTCCAGAGCCTGATAGATCTGAAGAAAAAGAATTTTGAAGGAATATTTATGTTGTAGCTGGTGAAGGTTCGGAACTTCGATTTCACCCTGTGTATGACCGACCTATGGGAGATTGGTCTCCAGAAATTTGATTTGAGCATGGCTTGCCAAATGCAGAAGGTGCGTGGTAGAGGGGAAGCTGCTTGCAGTGGTTGGAGAAGAGTCTAGCGGGGGACGGAGGTGTCCACTCAACACGAAGTTGAATGTGGATTTACGTATGCATGTAGTATATATGGACCCAAAGCGGCAAGAATATTATGTGTGTTGAGAGCGAGAGCACAAACAACGGAGCGGGATTAGGTAATCAGGGGAGGGCAGAGGGCAGTCGGAGGAAGGCAAGCGTGCTGGGTGTCTACCAATGTGTATCGGCAACTGCGGTATATAGTGGCAGTGTGTGGAGCAGAGAAAGAAGGGCAAAAGAAAGAAAGAGAGGGGAAAAGAGAAGAAAACTGGCGTTTCTGGGCACGCCGGGCGGTAGGAACGGCTGATTGGCTCGAGAAAGAGCGATAAGGAGAGAGGGGCTGTTAGTTCAGTTTGTGAAGTTCCAGGGCGGGGTTGGTGACTCAACTACAGTGTCATAATCCGAGTGCAATGTGCTCTGAGAAGGAAAGGGTATTGGGGAACGCAAAGACTGAGTGGGATTTTGAGGGACAACTAAATGCACGGAATGCAACATTTTCGTGAAGAAGGAAGGAATGGGAAAGCGTCTTTTTTGATGTCGCGACGACCAAACTGGAAATTTCGGGCATGTCGAGCGAAGAACGGAAGAGTTCAAATGGAAGTGGAGGATGGAAAGTCGGATAGAGGCCTTGGTAGGTGCTAACAGAGCGAAGAGCCAGCTGAGAATCAGCGATGAGTTTGCGAGTGAAGAGATGGCCTATCCCGGCGCTGTCGAAGAAATACGGGCGGAAGCTCAAGATGCTGAGGGAAGGACGACGAATGTACGAGATGGCAGAGGAGATGGACCGAAAGGACATCATCAACCACTTTAACAAGTCTCTCAGCCAGTTCACGCCCGGGTTGTCGGAGAAGAAGATTGCCACGTTTGTCACGGGGGTGAGCGGCAGGGCAGGTGGTCCCGAGGACTGGGAGCGACACTGGTGGAAGAGCGTGAGGCGGCACTCGAAGGAAAGGCTGCAAGAAACAGAGAAGGGCTTGTCCGACAATGACCCGGATCTGGAAAAAAAGAGAGCACAGCTGTTTGAGCAGAGGAAAAGGGAAAGGGGTAGTTTGCTGGGGCAAAGTGGTGAAGTAAAGAAGAAGGAGAAGGAGAAGACGGCGGTGATGAAGATCAACGAAAGACGGGGGCTACCGTTCGAGGTGCGTGTCAGTAGGACGCTTGCCACGCTTTCCGCGAGGGTGCAGCAGGTGCAGGAGGGTGCTGTGGAGGTTGTCCATAGCGGCAGATATGCTGCCGAGGCCGTCAACTATCTCAAATCGCGCATAGCTAGATGGGAGGCTTCGAAGAGCATAAGTGTCGACCATTTACGAGAACTTTTGCGTCTACACGACGGCGAGAGCACCCGTCGACGCTGGCTGGACAACTTGACAGCCGAAAAACCTTCTCCAGAAGCCCTCCTCGAGGTGGCCGAGGGCATCACTTTCGGCGACACGTGTGCCGTTGTCGACGAGATGCTGCTCGAGAAGACTGTGCTGCAGTGTCTGGCACAGACCGGGCTCGAGGAGCTCGGCGTCGGTCTGTTCCAGCTTGCTGTTGTTTGCGGAGAGCAGTGCAGTTTACTGTCTGAGGATAATACGCAAGAGCTGTACGAACTCGCCGAGGGAGCGTTGCGGCTGCAGGGAGAGATTATCGCTGAGCCCCGCCGCCGTGACGGCGTCGCAGACTGCACCACCGACGCGTCGCTTGCGTCGACGTTGACGACATTCGCATCTTCTCCGTGCCCGTCTCCGTTTGTATTCCCCGTCTTCGCCGGCGCCCGAGCGGTCCGCATCGGTGTACGGGTGTGCGCCGTTCTCGACAGCTTACGTAACGGAGAGCTTATGTTGTGGGCAAGTCACGTGGTCGTCACACACTCGGCGACGCCGCCGGCCCCCGGAAGCGGGTGACGCGCATATCCGGCGGGGCCCCGCGGGCGCTGCTCCCGTTCCCTCGCGTCCGTCTTAGTAAGCAATTCCGGGGTCGGGTCAGCAGCATCTGGGCCAATGGGGAGCCCGAGAGGTGTCAGTCGGGGAGCGAGAAAGCGTGTGCCGGGTCAGCTCTGGGGAGCCCGGGAGGCATATAGAGAAGAGGGTGTCTCCATTCCGACAGATGTTGGTTCTCACTCCTCCACGCTGTCTTGTTGAGACTGGGTGTGCTGCTCTTGTTTCTTGTCACTTCCTTCTTCTTGTATACCTCCTGTTCGCCCTTCTAGCAGACGATAGACAAAACCTGGTTAGCAGTTTGACAGAAACGTCATCTATTTGTTCACACAAGACACTTCCACCGCATTTCCTCATACGCCCTCCCCCACTCGCAAGGAAAGGAACAGCTTTCTATTCGAATAGACGAATAAACACATAAACATACATATATATCACACACACACGTACACGCACACACACAATCACAACCCGTCACGATGAAGGCAGTGCTCAATTTTACAAGATCAATGGCCACGGCCGCAGCTAAAGCTCCAAACATGAAGACGTTCAAAATCTACAGATGGAACCCAGACACGCCAGAGGTCAAGCCGCAGATGAAGGCGTACGACCTCGACATGAACCAGTGCGGTCCCATGGTCCTCGACGCCCTTTTAAAGATCAAGAATGAGTTTGACTCTTCCTTGACCTTCAGAAGATCGTGCAGAGAGGGTATCTGTGGCTCGTGTGCCATGAACATCGGTGGTAGAAACACCCTTGCCTGTCTCTGCAAGTTGGACAAGGACTCCGGCAAGGAGTTGAAGATCTACCCTCTTCCTCACATGTACATTGTCAGAGATTTGGTTCCTGACTTGACCCACTTCTACAAGCAATACAAATCCATCCAGCCTTATTTACAGAGTGACAAGCCAATGCCTGTGAGGGAAAACTTGCAGAGTGTTGAGGACAGACACAAGTTGGATGGTCTCTACGAATGTATCCTCTGTGCCTGCTGCTCCACCTCGTGTCCTTCCTACTGGTGGAACCAGCAAGAATACTTGGGTCCTGCAGTCTTGATGCAAGCCTACAGATGGATGGTCGACACGAGAGATACCGCAACAAAGTCCAGACAGGCCATGTTACAGAACTCCATGTCCTTATACAGATGCCACACCATCATGAACTGTTCCAAGACTTGTCCAAAGGGCTTGAACCCAGGTGGTGCCATTGCCGAAATCAAGAAGTCCATGGCTTTCGATTGAATCAACCCGACATAGCGTCCCCTGTCTCATGACCTGATGATGTGGATATCCGCTCAACGCGTATATTCCTCCTACATACTCACACGTACTTCCTGCAACAATAGTAGTGTCCTCCTCCCCTATCTATCTCTATCTATTCACTTATTCTTATAAAAATCTTTTAGTTCGATGTCCCAGATGTATATCTTTCAGCCAGTACATCCCTCTCTTTCACCACGTATTTTTGTATAACCTATAATAATATTTATTTATTGGCCAAAATCCTGCAACCGATCATTAGACGATCTTCTCCCAAGTGCGGTCGGAGTCCTTCTTCCCCACAGACCTCGCTTCCCCTCAGGCACAGGCACAGGCACAGGATCTCCTCGTTTCATCTTGTTAAGCATGGATGGTAATAGAGAAGAGTATCTCACCAAGCTTGCAGATCACCTCCGTGCAACGTACAACTTCGTCAACGTCTCGTTACGCGGTTGTCATGAGAACAACTCAGGCTCGGAATTGACGCCGTCAGTCACGTTTGGCGCCGTCTACAACTCCACCTACACCGTCAATTTCACCATTGCGTGGCATCCTAGCTATGACGTCCCGTGTATCTTCTTTCAGATATACACCAGTGGGATCATAGACGCCGACAATGGCGACGAAGACCTCTACGATTCTCAGACCCTAACATTCGACCAGCAAGCACTACATTTTCTCACGCACACACGCCTAAAACACTTGCTAAAAGCAAACTCGACTACCGTACCAGCGGTGGAATCTCCCAGCACTGGAACGGCCTCCTCCGAGGTCTCCATTGCCCTATTCACTTTCCCTGCAGGCACATACTTCTATATCCACCCCTGCCAGACAGCCGCCCTCGCAGTTGGAGGCGTCCACGACTTTCGCTGGCTGGGCTTTTTTCTCGCCGCTTTGGGAATATACTGATTGATCTCTTGATCAAGCAAGATGCGTATTTACCTTCACCACTTTCCAACGCTTGCTTCCTTATCGATGGGTCTTATTTCTAGCTCTTGCGCAATTCAGACTATTGCGTTGAACAGGACAAAGGGAAAGAATCGGTAGAAGACCATGTCCACTTCTGCATACACACAGGCTAGAGCACATGTGCTTTCGCTCTCCACACAGTTGTCGAATGTGTTGGCACGATACTCCTCGTTTGCATCCGAAGTGCACACGACACCATCGGCAGAGGAGGTCGAGACGAAAAACAAGATACAGACGCTTTTGAGCGACCTGTCTGCGGCAATTAACGACATGTCTCGGATTCTCGATGCATTGCAAACCGAGTCGCTCTCAAGCTCCAAATTCCAGCAACTGTCCAGACACAAAGACGAACTCAAGAGGCATCGCCAAGACTACCAGAGAATAGCAAACCAGATTGATCAGGAACGAGACAGGTTGAATCTCTTATCCAATGTCAGATCCGACATCGACCAATATAACGACAACGCCAATGGCAATAACGCGGGAGTCACCGCAGGAAACGCTACTTCAGACGACTACATGCTCGACGAAAGACTGCGTGTTGACAGGTCCCATGGAATAGTGGACAATTTGATCAACCAGGTGATGGAAACGAGAGACGAGATTATGAGACAGAGAAGCATCCTCTCTACTGTGACCAACAGACTAGATAGAAGTTTGAGTTCTGTGCCAGGTCTTAATACCCTGATCAATAAAATTGATGCAAGACATCGGAAAGAAGCCATTATCTTGGTGGTGGTGATACTCATATGTCTTATTATACTTTGGTTTTCGCTATAGTGATACCGATGTATAAGTCCCTTTTATACAGATTTAATTAATGTAAAACATGAATAATGGACATTTTCTATTTGGTTATGTATGAGATCGCTTTGATGTTGTAAGTCGGTTCCACTTGTTGAGTATTCGCATCAACTAGTTGTATCAAAATGGCTGGAAAAGAAGACTGAGACAACATTGGGTCACGTGATTTGATGTAAAAATTGAGTTTTTTTCCTCGTTAAGTTAGAAGATGTATCGAAATTCAGATTGCAGCTATAATTACTACTGCTTGCGAGATCTATTCTTGAACAACACTACTACCAATAACACGTCTGAAGGCAAGCGATGCAAAATTTAGAATCATCCTTTTCGGATGTCATCTCTTCTTTGGTGAAAGAAAGCACTTTAGACGATTATATTTCCAGCTGCCGTTATCAACACTGTACCACAGTGGAAGCTGCAAAGCAAATTTCAGCACTAATATCCGAATCCCAACTGAAAGGTGATGAACAAACCTTAATTAACCATATTACTGGCAGATATTTGATAAAGTTACATGAGGCATATGTAGGAGGAATCGGAAAGCTCAAGACAATGAACAATGATGATGAAAATGGTGATGTAACGTCACAAGCATCTAAAGAACGTGAAATGACAGAGTTGGTAGAATTTAACTTACACTGTATTTTTGCGCTTCTAGATCTTGCAATCCACCTTGATGAAGAATATCCTGAATATAGCTGTTATTCAATGCACACTTTTGTGTCTATCCTTTCATACTTGTACCCAATTGAGTTCATAATTTCACATTTTGCGCCTGCATTCTTCAGTAAGGAAACAAAGCAACGTCGACTTCTACTCACGAGGGGAAACAGACTACAAGGAAAAATCAAGCCTGGATCTCGACTTTTGGTTATTTATAAACAAATGGTGAACAGAATCCCAGGATATGAGCCTGCAAACGACAATGTCATTGCCGAGTTCCGTCACTTCATTTGCAATGCGTTCGAGATAGGAGACAAGCTTGCGCAGACGGCGGATTGGCACATGGCAAATAGTTCTGTGAGCGGGTATTACTCCAGTTTCGAGAGCTATTACGATGCAAAGAAGTTGGGTAGCAGCAAACAAAATACCAGGGGAGCGAAGAACCAGAGAAACACATTTGCAGACTACATCACGTTGATGAGAGTGTTAACCACGCATAACGAAAGCGAATTGATCCAGGCACTGAACAAAGGGTTGAGCAATAACAATTCGCTCAACTTGAAGTTCATTGAAGATCTCAACAAGGCACTAGACAGTGTCACATATCACAACCACCGTACACTAACGAAACTGCCCTTGAATGAAAAGAGTACTAAGCAGATCAAATGGGTCTTGGATGAAGAGACATTCAACAAACAGGTAAAAACGTACGACTTTTACTGGTCTCTCAAAATCCAGCTTGCCATCCTTGTCAACTTTTTCAGTGAAATGTTGGTAGAAAAGTGGAAACCAAACTCAGAAAGGCTTTCCAAGGAATACTCCAAATTCAAAAGGCCAGATATGCTAATCAATCCAATAACCTCTTTCGACTCTAAAAGGAAAATACTGGACTGGCTGACTTACTCCCTGAACTCTTTCAAACAAAAAAGTTTCCATCACTTAGAGATCCAGGACATTCTTGGAAATAACGAGAAAACGTTTAGCAGGATGAAGTTGAAAAACTTTGTCCATCCTGACATTTCTCAACTTGCCGCAATCACTGATTCTAAGAAAAGAAAACTTGCAGAATACATCTCCTTATCAGAAGACTTGGACCTTTCGATAGCGAAAAAGAGAGCCAGGTTTGTACATCCTCTCGGAACGCCCAAGCTATCGAAGCTCTGGAGCGTGCAAACCGGTTTGGAATCCGGTGCCATTGCTGGGTGGAAAAATAGCGGAGACGTCTTGGAATCAGTGAAGGACGAAATCTACTTCGCCCGGGGCACGTACGAGGAGAACCCCGAAGATAGGGAAAACGCCGAGACATACACCCGACTCTGCTGGAAGGGACTCCGAAGCATTAAGGAGCAGGGCAGCTGGCTCCAGCTTGCTACGTGCAACGAGTTTGGAGAAGTTGCCGGGGACTCAGGCAAGAAGCTCTTCTAAGACTGGCACGTGATGTGATCGTTTTTGTTTCCGGAAACAGAAAGTGTGGCGCGCCGGGGAATACTTTCGAAGCCCGTTTTGCGGATAGAGAGATAGTAGAGATAGCTGAGAGATCAGAGGCCTTTAATAGGTGAAGGGTTTTGACATTTTTTCAGGTCGAAGGATCGTTAAGCCTTTTCTTTTTCGCCAATGCCGCCTTTTCTCATCTTCTTGCGTAGATTGTATACTAAAACTTTCGTTGTAAGCACCAGTATTGTCACAAACAACAGACATGTCACAAGCAGCAGCTTCCACGATTTCTGAGTTGTTCTCGGCAACCGCTGTTTCACCGTTCGGGCTTCCGTTGGACCCATACGAGGTGAAGGGTAAAACCCTTTCAACAAAGTACAGCATCATCTTGGGCACATCGTATTTGTTATCAAGCAACATCTTCAATTATGCCTTGCCAAGCATAGGTAAGAACGAAGAAAATCTGATCCAGTTATGGTCGAACCTGAAGAGAAAGAATTTTTCAAATGAAATTCCAAACTTGCACAATTTGGACATCTCCACCGACTCGGGTAACCTGTTACTCGGCTACTTGAAGAACTTCAAGGGCAGTGCAACTTTGAACGCTTCTGTCGATGCTTTAGTCAACTTTGCACCTGTCTTAATTTCTCACTCGAACAACGAGTACCATTCTTTACCTCTATCGATCCAGCTCTCAACAGTCAGCTACAACTTCGAGGAAAACAAGTTGGTTTCTACTTATTCTCATGCACTCTCCATCGCTAAAAGCCTGAGACTCCCAGTGTTGACATCTAACAATGCGGTAGAGGCACAGCTTTTCACTTTGGTTTCCATCGTTTTATCGAAGTTCAACATTGCCAACATCCATCTTTTCAACGGTCTCGAATCCATCAGATCCAACGAGTCATTGACTGGTTTACTTTCCTCTGCAGAGTTGAGCCACTTATTTGGCAAATTGTACAACTCTCTTCAGGGCGATATCTTGTCAGTCAATCCAACCGAAGTTGTCTCCCTAGCTTTGCAGAAGTTGAACAAAATTCACGGTTCAGACTTCGAAGTTTTCAAGTTGTACGGGAATAAGAAGGCAGAAACTGTTTATGCTGTTTACCCAACAAAGGAATCAATTTCTAGCTTGATTGAATCCATCGATTCTAAAAATGAGTTTGGTTTCATTTTGATCAAGTCGCCAATCCCATTTGCTTCAAAATTATTCAATTCCTTGGTTTCCTCCAATGTCAAAAAGATCATTGCTGTTTCCGAAAACTTGGGTGAGAGCACTTCTTCTTTGAAATTGGATATCCAAGCGTCACTATTCTTTGAGAGCAAATTCCACGTTCAAGTTGTAAGCGATACTTTTGAATCCGTGATTGACAAGTTTGCCACCAAAGCTTCCCCTGAGGTTGCATCTTACAGATTCTTGTTGAATGACAACTCCAAATTTATTGAACTGCCAGCCAAGTTGGCACATGCGTTATCCCTGACTCAGAGCTTGGACGTCAAGTTCAGACCGGTCTATGATAACACTGTCAATGCCGGATTATTCCAAGCAGACATACAAACTGGTACAGGATTTGATTACTCCGGCAAGTACGATTTTATTGCTGTCGAAGACACAAACATCCTCAACTCTGTCGACGTCTTTTCCCAATTGAAGACCGACGGGAAGTTGGTTGTCCTCAACAATGATGAAACCGTTTTCGATGAGGCCAAGATTGTTGACAAATCGTTATCCGTCAAGGTCAAGAAGATCTTGGCCAGCTTGAAGACAAACTTGAAGTTTGTAGACTTGAACGTCATTGGAGAGGTCGACGAAACCAAAGGTAGAACCGAATCTATTGCCATCCAGACTGCCTTCTGGTCTTTAAACTACCCATCATGGGACAAGCATGCCGTTGTGACTAAGATTTTGCAATTCTTCGGATCAGAAGCTGAGTTGTTAGCTTCTGTCATTGCCGACCAAGTTGAAAACGTCAAGGCTAACGGGTTCAAGGAGATCAAGTACGATTCCGAATGGGCCAAGCTTGAAATTACGGAAGACTCGGAAGAAAGTGAGGACGAGTTTGCTGTGGTCAAAGAAACTTCTTTCAAGCCCAACCCAAGAGAGGCTTTCATCGACAACACCACTGTCAAGGTCGAGAAGAAGACAGACTTGACAAAGAAGTTGATGTTCAAGGAGGCCTATGGTACCACTACTGCGTTGAGACCAGACCAGCCTGTTGAGAATTTCGTTGTCAAAGTCAAGGAGAACAAGAGATTGACTCCTTCCGACTACGACCGTAACATCTTCCACATCGAGTTCGATGTCTCGGGTACAGGCTTGACATACAACATCGGTGAGGCCTTGGGTATCCACGGTAGAAACGATGCTGACTTGGTTGAGGAGTTCATCAAGATGTACGGTCTTGACGGGGACGAGTTGATCGAGGTAGTTTCAAAGGACAACCACGACATCTTTGAGGTGAGAACCTTGAGACAGTCGTTGATCGAAAGTCTCGACTTGTTTGGTAAACCACCAAAGAGATTTTACGAATCGTTGGTGGAGTATGCCACCGACGAGACCGAGAAGAAGAAATTGGAGCAGTTGATCTCTCCTGCCGGTGGTGCTCTGTTCAAGAAATTCCAAGATGAGGAGTTCTATACCTTTGCAGACATCTTTGAGCTTTTCAAGTCTGTGAGACCAAGCGCACAGGAGCTTGTGCAGATCATCAGCCCATTGAAGAGAAGAGAGTACTCGATCGCCTCATCGCAGAAGCTGCACCCTACCGAGGTTCACTTGCTCATTGTTGTCGTCGACTGGGTCGACAACCGGGGCCGCAAGAGATATGGCCAATGCTCCAAGTACATCTCCGACCTGAGTGTTGGCGACGAGCTCGTTGTCAGCGTCAAGCCTTCGATCATGAAGTTGCCTCCTCTCACTACTCAGCCGATCGTCATGGCCGGGTTGGGTACCGGGTTGGCGCCTTTCAAGGCCTTCATCGAGGAGAGACAGTACCAATTGGAGCACGGAGCCGAGATAGGCGAGATCTACCTCTACCTTGGTTCGAGGCACAAGAGACAGGAGTACTTGTACGGTGAATACTGGGAGGCGTACATGGACGCGGACGTGTTGACGCATCTTGGTGCTGCCTTCAGCAGAGACCAGGTGAAGAAGGTGTACATCCAGGACAAGATCCGGGAGAACCTCGAAGAGTTACAGGACCTGATGATCAACAAGAACGGCCACTTCTACCTCTGTGGTCCAACCTGGCCCGTTCCAGACATCAGCGCCTGTCTCCAGGACGTCTACGCTGCGGATGCCGCCAAACGGGGCGTCAAGATCGATGCCGCCAAAGCTGTCGAGGACCTCAAGGAGGAGGGCAAGTACGTCTTGGAGGTGTACTAGATATAGAAAGAAACAGCTGTAGAAGTCATCTAGATGTGAAAAATAGGTCACGTGTGTGCTTACGTTATTGCCAACTCCCCCCACCCCCCTTTCTCCGGTCCCCGGTCTCCGCACCGGCCCGTGTGCTCGCCCACACGTTTTTCCGTAGCCGCCGGCACCGCTAGCCCGCGCATGACTCTTTGCTCCGGTATCGGAGTGCGCCGGCGGTGGCCGGCAGTGCAGGCTGTGCAAACCGGCGGCGGGGCAGCCCGGCTGTGCTATCGGTCATTGGTAGCGGACACGGCAGGGGAACCCTTGGAGAAGAAGTGACTGATTTGCGCAGCTCCGGTGCTCGAGGGTGCAAATTCCGGCCGCTTGTGGAGAAACCGGGGAAACACGCAGCAGGGGGCCTGCAGGAGTAGATAAAGGGAGATTTTTCACGTCTTTTTCTTCCCCAGGGCATAGTTTCTCTGGCTGGGGTAGGGTAGAATTGGGGTTCTGTTCTTTTATTTTCTCTTATTCTCTTGAGTGTACTATCCTTTTAGTTGAAAAGTGTCAGATACTACCATCGGGCATCTGCAACAACGCATAAAGAGCACCAGCAAAAATGTCTGACGATAACGCAAGCTACGACCAGAGTAGCAATACGAAGGACTCGGTCAAGCAGCTCAAGGAGGCTGCCACCTCCGACAGCGCCAGCAGCACCGGCGGCTCCGTCGCTGACCTCAAGCTCACTCTGGAGGAGAAGAAAGCTAGAGTGGACGGTCTCGCAGAGGAACACGGCATCAACCAGAAGAAACTCATGTGGAAAATCGACGTGTGCGTCATTCCTCCATTCTGTCTCCTCTACTTCCTCGCATTTCTCGACAGAGTGAACATCTCTAACGCCAAAGTTTACGGTATTGAGACCTCTCTCCACCTTCATGGCAACCAGTTTGCCACGGCGTTGACTGTTTTCTTCGTCTTCTACATCGTCTTCGAGGTCCTTTCCAACTACCTCATCAAGATCATTAAGCCCCACACATGGCTCTCCTGCATGATCTTCCTTTTCGGCTTAGTCACACTCCTCGTCGCCTACTCCCGTAACTTTGGCGGCTTGGTCGTGTGCAGATTGTTCTTGGGTATCTTCGAGGCGGGCTCCTTCCCTGCCATCTTCTACATCATCTCCAACTTCTACACACCCGGCGAATCCTTGCGGAGATTCTCTTTCTTCTTCAACTGCACATGTCTAGCCGGCGGTTGTGCCGGCGCCTTGGCATACAGAATCCACGACTTGGACGGCAAGCACGGTCTTGCGTCCTGGCAATGGATCTACATCATCGAGGGCGCCTTCACCATGGGTTTGGCTTTCCCTCTCTTCTTTGCTGTCTCCGATTTCCCAGAAGAAGCCAGATTCTTGAACCAGAACGAGAGATCCTTCCTCAAGAAGAAACTAGAGTACTATCAGGGTAACTCCGGTTTTGAGGTCAAGCAAACATGGAGCGACATCGGCACTGTCTTCAAAGAGCCTATGCTTTACATCTGTGCCCTCTGCTACTTTGCCCTTGTTGTTCCATCCTACTCATACGCCTTTTTCGCTCCAACCGTCATCAGCGAGCTCGGATACACTGCCATGGAGGCCCAGAGACACTCCATCTACCCTTGGTTGGCCACGATGGGCTACTCCTTCATTTTGGCCTTCTCCTCGGACTACACCAAAATCAGACTACCATACGCTGCTGTCTCATGTGCCACCGCCATCGCAGGTCTCTCCATAGTGTTTGGTTGCGTTGACAGTCCAAATGCAAGATATGCCGGTTGTTTCCTAACAGTCATGGGCTTGTACTCCTGCATGCCAATATTGGTCTGCTGGATGTCTCTCAACTTCTCTGGACACTCGAGAAAATCCGTCGGCACTGCCTTCGTTATCGGTTTCGGTAACCTGGGAGGTATCATCGCCTCATTCATCTTCCCGAACAACGAGGCTCCTCAATACAAGAAGGGTTTTGGAATCTGCATAGCCTTCAGCTGTCTAGCAATGTTCACATTGTTTCTATACTTTTCCTACTTGATGTGGCGTAACCACAAGAAGGAAACCGACTCTTTCAAACAAGAGTGGGATGCCCTCGATGAGAGAACAAAGATCGTCAAAGGTGATGTCAACCCTGACTTCCACTACTGGTATTAATGAACCAGTCACGTTTGATATCACCATCCATTTACTTTTACGATTCTCTAATGACACTGAACTGTTTGGCTTCTAATCTTAAATCACGGTTTCCATGTTCTCTCTATTTCTTTCTTCTCGCTTTGTCTTTTTTTTACTTTTCTACATATCCTTTTTTTACTTTGTGAATTGTGTTTATTACATAAAAAGTTAAGAACAAACAATACATTAATCATCAAATCAGAAAAAATCATAAAGTTATGAAAAGTATAAACCCGTTCCTTCACGCAGCCTATTGTCACCTATCAGTATTAGACAACTTTTATATGGCAGACTATTTTGCATGAAAATCACCCTTCTCTGCCATCCCATTTAATCCCAATAACCCAAACAACTCCGCTTTGTTCAAACCGTTACCAACCAGGTTGACTGCAGATTGTGCATCTTTGTCCACCACTGCCAACATGAGCTCCCTCTTCTTATCTTGTAATTTTCGTATCCGCATCTCGATCGTTTCGGAAACGTAAAATTCGTACACATCCACATCAGAAACTTGTCCTATTCTGTAAGCTCTATCGATGGCTTGCGCCCCAATGGCAGGGTTCCAAAAGGGTTCGTACAAGATAACCCTCGAGCAAGACGTTATGTTTAGCCCATATGCACCGCATTTAAGAGAGCACAACAAAACATGGACCCTCGGATTATCATTCAAGCTCTTCAAAGCGTCATCCTTGGACTGCTTGTCCATTTTACCATCATATCGAACAAATTCTATTTCGTTTTTGAAAAGAAACTTTGACAGGATATCAAGCATCGAGGTGAATTCAGAAAAGATAATAGTTTTTCGTGGCTTAGCGTTGTCATCCTTTTTCAATAAATTCAAAATTCTTTGTAGCTTTATTGGGTGCAAAGATTGAACATTTGCAATGCTCTTCTGACTTTCTTCTGTGTCACTGTTTTCATTTTTATCGTTCATTTTCCTTTCACTTTTACCAATGGACTTGCTTCCATCGATTTTCATATTCTTCATTGAATCCAGAAGTCCCATAAGCTCATTATCAATAAGTTTATCATCCAGCTCTTTGTTGCTGACGGTCTTTCCGTTTTTTGATCCCTTAAAACTTGACTTAATCTCGGTCATTAATGAATCATCATCACACTGCAATGTAAGGTTAAATAGTAGCTCCCAATGACAACAGAGCTGCCTTAATCGTAACAAGTAAGTGAGAATGCTCATGTAATTTAAATCGATATCCTGTCTTTTATCTAGAACAACAGAATTTTGCTGGTCTAGGGTGACGTCTTGCCCCAGGATGTTTTGAACAATCTTCTTTTCTAGCTGATCGTATAATTTCCTTTCAAACGGAGTGAAATCCAAAGTTTCCCTGTGTATGGTCTTGCGGACAGTCAAAACGTTGTTGTCTATAAGAACCTGTTTAGTTCTGCGTAGCATAAACTTTTCTAACATGAAATGAAGCCTCATTAGAGCCTTGGCCGAATCTTCACTTCTGCGTGAAGATAGAGGTGATGTAATCCTCACTTTCCAAATTTGTGAGTTTTCATATTTGTTGACTCCTAAGAACTTGAAAAGAGAATACAACTCTTCAATCATATTCTGGATTGGTGTGCCTGTTAGGCACCACCTTCTCTTCGCTATTACGTTACAGCAAGCAATATGGCTTTTTGTTCCGGGATTTTTTATGGTATGAGCCTCATCCAAAACGATTCTGCGAAATGGGTATTTGATGTCAAACAAGGGGGATTTTTCCTTGCTGTTTTCAGATGAGAGCGTTGGATAAGAGGTCACAACAACATCGTACTTATGTACGATTTCAGATTCAGACACTCTCTTCGGCCCATGATACGATAGGACAGTGAGTTCAGGAGCTTTTGTCTCTATCTCTATGCACCATTGAGAAATCAAGGACGCAGGACAAACAATCAGTGTAGTTTTCGACTTACTAGTGCTTTTCTTCTTAGATTGGTTTTGCAACAGCAAAGCTATCACTTGCACTGTTTTACCCAAGCCCATATCATCTGCCAAAATTCCTCCGACATTGAAAAACTTTTCAAAACCATCCTCTTGACCAAGTTCATCCAGATTTTGAATATAATCTCTCTCCATCTGTTTCGCCCTCTCTCTCCCTAACAAAAATTTCAACCCTAAAACTTGATGGTCGTACAATTCTACATTGAGCCCTGGAATCACCTTATCTCTAGGGTCAATCTCGACTTTAGGGTATTCGGTTGGCTTCAGTAGCTCGTCAATGATTTCCTTGGTCCTGATTTTATCGGCCTCATCGGCAGCATTTGCCGCAATTGCCTCTATACTTGCATCCTCCTTGGTGACCGGTAGCACCGCTGGTGGTAGCTGTTCTTTCAGCACTGTTTTCGGAATTGATGGCGGTGGTATCACATGTTTGCTTGTATATTTGGCAAACGGCCCCCGGCTAGCTTGTAACTTTTGCACATCAATTTTTTTGCTATTCCACTGGTTGGACTTCACAGATATGGGCTGGAGGAAATCATTGGAAAACTGGAACTGGCCCGATACTGCTTGCTCATGCGGTTTGTTCAAAGAGCTGAATGATTTGCGGGAAATGCCCGACTTCCCCAGAGAAGTGGAGCTCAACTTGTCTGCCAAGTCCTTCTCATAATCCATCGCTATCAATTTCGCTGTTTTGTCCCCGTCAGGGGTAACTTCTGCTTCACATCTCCGATCATGTCTCTCGGAAGTCAACAGAGACATCAAGGCTGGCTCCGAAATAGACTGCACTTCAGTCACGTGCTACTGCCAGGCTTTTTTAATGCCGACGCGTCGGTGCGTTTTTCCCTCAAAGTCGTCCCCTCCCTTCGCAACGATGCCAACTGAAAACGGGGAAAAAGTTAAAGTCGACCGTTGGGAAAAAAAAAGATTGCCGAGGAAATCTTTTCACCCATACAGTGGGGAAATCGTGTAGAGAGTCCAGCTCGAACAGGACAGTTTCAGCACGAGATTGTGTCTTGTCAGCTCTGTTTGACTTAACCACAGTACCACATACCGCAGCACACACCTTTGAGGTAGCTCTGGGCAATAGCAGGATCTAGGGTGCTTGGAAACGTGGCCACAAGCATGGCGGAAGAGGCAAACACACAGTCATACCCACTGCAGGAGACGCAGGGGCATGGTAAGCAGAGCACAAGCGAGACTTCTTTGGCGTCTCTGGAAGAATCGCCATTTGAGTACCAGTATGCCGAAATAGACTACATTGTCAGAATGAGGTCTGCCGTAAGGGAGAACTCGAATTCGAAACATAGCGGCAGTGTGAACACTTGGGATAGCAGCAACAGCAGCAACAATAACAGGAGCTACAACTCCAATTCCAACTACAACTCGAACTACAGGAGCTATGAATACAATGACAGTCATACCAGCGGCAACGGCAACGGCAACTATATCAACAACTACGATAATGGTAGTTCGGGAAACAACAATCATCTTATGTACAAATACAACAACAACAACAACAACAACTACAATAGACAAAACGGCAGGCAAAACTCTAACGGTAATTATAAAAACAAAAACAAACGAATGAATCAAAATCAAAATCAAACTCAGCTGAACGGCAACGGTAACAATAATAACAGTAATAATAATAACAGCAGTTATAATGGGCAGAGGAGGTACAAAAACTTTAATTCTTTCTCTGAGCAGCAGCATCTAGACCAGCAGAACATGCTATTCAACTCAGCCTTAGGGATGAAGGATGCTTCGTCTTTTAACGGTGTTCTGAATATGGGAGCCAGTCCTGGCAACCTATTGCAGCAATTGCAACAGCAACAGCAAATGCAATTCATGAACAAGAACCTGCAGATTTCCCAGGGTCAATCTGGTCTTCGGGATCAGGGGCAAAACACAAACCTGCTGGAATCTTTCCTATTTCAACAGCTGTCGAGTCAAAACCAAGTCGAATCACCATCTTGCAAGCCAATACAAAACCCACTGGAGACACAGATCCATTCCTTCGTTAATAATGGCACCAACATGGACTCGATGCTAGGAAGAGGCTACTCTAACGTATCCAACAACGACACGTCTAACTCTTCTTCTCTGTTACCAATGTTTGGTGAAGCATCTCAGCAGCAGCAACCGCAGCAGCAACCACAGCAGCAACTATCTCGGGCAACCACGGATTCATACTCAACTTCGTACTCAAATTCAACTTCATTTTCAAACTCAAACTCTATGTCTGCACCTACGACTGTCACCACTTCTTCGAGCAATGAGAACAATTCGGCCACCCAGGCTTTTTCATTTCAGCAGCCACAGATGAAGCCTTTTAAGTTCGACAGCCTCACGCCATTGAATTTCCAATCTTTGATGGATCAGCCAGAGATTTCGACGCCTGGAAGCACAATAACTCGTGCAGGTTCGTCTCTCGCATCATTGGGCTCAAGTATTCCTTCCAGCTCTACTAATAGAGAAAACTCGCTGAGCTTCATGTCCGACATGCTCGACACGAACAGCATGAGTACTAACTTGAACCTCAATAGCATGAACAGTAATACCATCAGTATGACCAACAACATGACATTGGTCGATCCGCTTGAGTCAATCTGGAAGCGTGGCCATAATACCAATTCCACCCCTTCAAGCTCTTCTAAATTGGCCACTACCTCAAGTGAAGATGATTCCAAAGCTAATGATGGCTTTCCTGCAGGAATATATGTTGGAAGTGCAAACGTTGCCGAAGGCAATAGGCTGGAGAACATTGGACTTTTTGGATCATATTTCAGCTGAACAAAATTCACTTCTTATCACACTTTTATCACTCTTTAACTTAGGCTCTTTTTATTAACATTGATATTATCATCATGATTTTCGTTTCTCTTGTTTTTACCCCTCAAACCAGCTATCATTTGCCATGTATTCATGTGTCGACGAGTTTATGAGTTTACGAGCATCAAAGTAATCACGTTTGATTTTGATTTTGCTTTTATTTTGATTTTTCTTTTCTCTCTTTCTATTTCTTCTTGTTTTATCCCCTTACTTAATTTCCTTTTAATTATTTATAATGCTATAGGCTTTTTCTGTTGATGACAAAAAGCAGGATGTATATATTTTCTTACCCAAACAGGACAATAAATAGACCTTTCTAGATATAAGGAAATCTTTCACATGACACAGTAATGTGAGTGGCTCGAGACTGGTCATTAGTCATACATTATTATCACTAGTATTATCTAGTGGCTCCAATCCAGTGGATCCCTGAGTAGTTTATATAAATTGAAAGTTTACGACAAAGCCTGGAAGATATCAACCTTCAGGCCATCTTATTTTTCCTGTGCTGCCAACTGCCATGCTGGTATAGAAGTGTTCGTGTCGTTTATTTTAGCCTTCTGAGAGGATGCCAGTTGCCAAGCGGGGATGGCGCTTGGATTGCTGCTGCTCGACTGAGGCTCTTTGCTCTTGCTAGATGCATCTGAACTCGTGCCAAGGATGTCTTTCGCCGAAGGCACAGAAGAAGGAGGGGGGATATTCAAGTTTGAGTAGGAAGATTCCAGCGGCACTGAATTTCCCGATGTCGAACGGTTGTTTGTAAGCAGGTTTGGCGGTGGAGGGGTTGGTGTCGAAGAGGGCGAGGGGAAATCGCAAGAAAGACCTGACTTCCCCTTTGACGACAGCAGCATCGTCAAGGAGTCTTTCAAACCGTCCGTCTTCTTCTCAAGCTCCTGTAGCTCACTCGAGATGGTGCTCTTCTGAGCTTCGAGGTTTTTCAGCAATGTCGTTTTGATGCTATCGATCTCTAACTTGAGGTACTTCAGCGTCTCCTCGTTCCTGAGGTTCTTCTCGTTTGTGGCCTTCACGATAGCGTCGACCTCGATGAGCGCCTCGTCGATCAGCTTCGACTTCTCGTCCTGTCTCTTGATGAACTCCGTCTGGTCCGTCTCTAACTTCTCGAGAATCGCCTCTACGCGCTGGAACTCTCGCTCCATCGCCTCCTTGTCATCATCTAACTTCGACTGCGATGGAGGGAGCACCTTCGGAAGCACGTATCGGGAGACGATCTGGTATGCCCCATAGACGAACCCAGCCGTTGTGGTTCCCATGATTACGTAATCCTTCCAGTCGTAATTCCGTGGGGGTGGAGGAGGAAAAGGCGGATAGGCACCGGCGCCGTAATACGGAGGATAAGACGCCTGTACCGCTGCCGGTGCCGTGGTGGCAGGAGATGTCTGTTGTGAATGGACCAGTGCCTGCTGGATCTCGTTGCTAGACATGCCCTTGGCCTCTAGAAACTGAATCTTCTTCGTAAGCGGCGTGTCATGGACGGAGGGGTCCGTCAAGAAAGACACAGCGCTGGCGACCATGTCCTGGCGTATGCCTTGGTCAGTCTGCATGGATTGTTTGTGTGTGTAATTCCCGTAGGGGTGCTAACTTGCAGAGAAGGAGACAAATCGAGCTGAGCAGCAGCTTGTCTATCGCCCTCAAATCAGTCATGGCGAAAGAAGAGGCAAATGGGGACGGGGAAATAAACGCAGAAAAAGCATAGACGCGCCGATCGGCGCGTCGCTTTTTTCTTCACAGAGGCGTCGCTTTCCCGACGGAGAGAGCGTCTCTGCACGGAGCACGTCAGAGGAAATTACCAGATTGCGGGATTCGGATTGAGATCGAGATCACGGCAGTCGGTCGTGCAGAGGGAAGAGGGTTGGCATCGCTGAAGACGGACCAGTCTCGGTCGGGAGCCAGCAGTGTGCCAGGCGGCCGAGGTTGAAGCAGAGCACGCTTGCAGGGAGCAGGGAGCACACTGAAGCAGACCAGGGGCCTGTCTGTACACACGACCAAGCTAGGATAGCACAGCATAGGATATGGAGAAACCGTTTGTCAGTTCAGTGGTATGTTGATTCTGTTACACACACACCCACATAGTGGCAATGGCAAAAGTGGGAGGGTGCAGCGCCCGGTGGCAACAGCGGTGGCGGGGGGTGGGGGTATGTCTGTCTCTGCCGACGTCTACTGATGGGCTACCGTCTGCTGCACCTTCATCTGCTCTAGGCCATTTCTATTTTTCACCCATACTAACACAAGAATGTACCTTGTACAACCCATTCTCTCACAGATTCCCGTCAACTCGATGTTGGCCGACAGTGGCGACGAAGCCACGAATGGAGGCAACGGGGTGTTGACCCACGCTGACGATAGCGTAAGGGCGTCGAACCCTCTGTTGGAAGCTGTCCACGGAAAGGGGTCTGCCAACGGAGGTAACGACAGCGAGTATGTGTCCCTCTCCTCCCTCCAGGGAGGGGGGGGCAGGAAACTCGCCAGCCCGGACGAGTTGTTGTCTGTCTTCCAACAGAGACTCAACTCGGCCGTGCAGCTAGACAACATCGCCAACACGTCGATCAACGACCTCAAATTCATGAATGAAGAGTTCCAGTTTTTAGCCACCACCAATGGGCTCTGTCTGGACAACAAGTTTGCGGAAAACTTGAAAAACGACATCAACCTGATGAACACCAAGAGCTCCGTCTTCGACAAAGTCTACAAGCGCCACAAACAGGTGCAGTCCGAGTCCAACGTCTTGGACAACTTGAAGTCAGAGGTGTTGAATTACCTTGTGGACGTGCAGACCGAGCGTGAGTACGTTCTGCAAAGCCTCAACCACCCCAACTTCAAGGCAAAACTATCCACAATCGATGATCCTTACATCGCCCCGCTCCAAATCAAGTACCTTAATCCCTTGGAGAATGTCGCCTTGAACAGCACGAAACAGCTCGACAAGGCTGCCGCTTCAGCTAGAGGCAAGACCGGTAACGGCGCAGCCACAACTGTTACAGCTAAGAGAAGAGGCGGAAGAAGAACAAAGGCTACTCCTGCTACAGCGGCAACTGAAACAGCAGCTCCTGCCAAGAGAAGAGGTGGTCGCAGAAAGCCGGCCTCGTTGGCAGCAGGTGCTGCAACCACAACGGCAAAGGGCGGTGCCAGAGGAGGTCGGGCCAAAAAGGCCTCGACAATTTCGACGGCAGCTGCAGCAACCGCTGTTGGTGGCAAGAGAAGAAGAAAGCCTACCTCGAAAGCTGAAGAGATGTTGGACGAAGCAGATCTTGAAAATGAATTTGCAGAAATCTTCGAACAGCCCAAGAAAAGAAGAAGAAGAGGTGGTGCCGCGTCAGCAACTACCTCTGCTGCATCCTCAACTACTTCAAACAAATCTGCAGCCACTTCTGCTGCTGCAGGGTCGAACGCAGGGCGTTCTGCCGCCTCCAAAAACTCTCCAGATGCAGATGAAAACAATATCGAATCTACCGACGAAATCGATGATCACGACGGCACCAAACCTAAGTTATCCTTGAAGGAGCTGAAGAGTCTTGAACGTCAATATGACAACACATATCTTTCCATATGGAAAGATCTTTCTAGAAAGGACAGTCCGAAGGCATATAGACTTTTCCAACAAACTGCGCAGGCCAAATCGATCAACTTGAGAAAGACTGCACAGTTGGCAGCTAGGGAATCGAGAAAGTGGCAGGTGAAAACCACAAAGGCACAAAAGGATCAGTTGACAAAAGCTAGGAGGTGCATGAGAGAAATGTTGAACTTCTGGAAGAAGAACGAAAGAGAGGAGAGAAACTTGAGGTTAAAGGCCGAACAGGAGGCTCTTCAGAAAGCCAAGAAGGAGGAAGAGGAAAGGGAAGCAAAGAGACAAGCCAGAAAATTGAATTTTTTGATCAACCAAACAGAATTGTACTCTCATTTCATTGGTAGAAAGATTAAAACCAGTGAGTTTGAAGGTGATATGAGCGATAAATCTGGTGCAGCCTACAGCAACGGAAACGCTCCTGGTAAAATTACGAATGAGGCCGATATCGATTTGAGCATGGCTACGAAAGACTTCACCAACTTAAATTTTGACGAAGAAAATGAGGAAGCTCTACATAAGATGGCAGCTGCCAATGCGCAAAGTGCATTGTTGGAGGCGAAGAGCAAAGCCCAGCAATTCAACAATGGTGTTCCAAGAGCTTCCAACGGTGGCGAAGATGATGAGGAGAACGAAGGAGAAATGAACTTCCAAAACCCAACTTCCATTGGTGATATCACTGTCGAACAGCCCAAGCTTCTCAACTGTACACTCAAAGAGTATCAACGTAAGGGTTTGAACTGGTTGGCTAATTTATACGAACAAGGTATCAACGGTATCTTGGCAGATGAAATGGGTTTGGGTAAAACTGTCCAAAGTATATCTGTGCTAGCCTATCTGGCAGAAACGCACGACATATGGGGCCCCTTCTTGGTTGTCACGCCAGCTTCGACTCTTCATAACTGGCAGCAGGAAATTACCAAATTTGTTCCAAACTTCAACGTCTTGCCATATTGGGGTACTGCCAAGGATCGTAAGGTTTTGCGTAAATTCTGGGACAGGAAGAACATCATATATAACAGAAACTCTCCGTTCCATGTTGTTGTCACGTCTTATCAATTAGTTGTTGCAGACAGTGCATACTTTCAAAAGATGAAGTGGCAGTATATGATCCTAGATGAAGCTCAGGCTATCAAGTCCTCTCAGTCCTCTAGATGGAAATCTTTGCTAAGTTTCCAATGTCGTAACAGACTATTGTTGACTGGTACTCCAATTCAGAACAACATGCAGGAATTATGGGCTTTGTTGCATTTCATTATGCCTTCGTTGTTTGATTCTCATGATGAGTTCAGTGAGTGGTTTTCGAAGGATATTGAGGCCCATGCGCAGTCAAACTCTAAGTTAAATGAAGAACAATTGCGCCGTTTGCATGCAATTTTGAAACCTTTCATGTTGCGTAGAATCAAGAAGAATGTCCAGAGTGAATTAGGTGAAAAAATCGAGATTGACGTTTATTGTGATCTCACAAATAGACAGAAAAAGTTGTATCGTATGTTGAGATCACAAATCAACTTAATGGACTTGATTGAAAACAATAAAAGAATCGGTAACAATGAAGAAGTCGAATCTTTGATGAATGTCGTCATGCAGTTCAGGAAAGTTTGTAATCATCCTGATTTGTTCGAGAGAGCTGATACGAAATCAGCCTTTTGCTTTGGTGACTTTCCAACAACGGAGAGTTTACTCAGAGAGGTCAACGAATCCACGTTGGAACTGAATTACAATACCAAAAATTTGATCAAGTATAAACTACCTAGAACAATTCTTGAGGAATGTTTGCTGCCTTCTTTCGAAAAAAGTAGTTTTACTGAAAAGGAAAGATTGATCAACAAAATGTTCAACATTTACCAGCCGAACAACTACTTTCATGACGATGATAGCGAAATGAGCATATTGAAGTTTGTCGAAGAGAGCCCCGCTGAAATTGAAAAAATAGTGTCCAGGAATCTCATTCTCAATGCTATCAATAATAAAAGTTATATTGGAAGCACCAGAAACGAGAAGAACAAACTTTATAGAACAATGTTTGGTACCGATCACAAGAATTCTTTGGTTTTTAGCGCCTCCATTGATCGAGTGCCTAGCTTTTTGAAAGATCTGACTGACGATGTCTCAAAGAAAATGTACATGAGAGTTAACCAGCAGGGATATTTCGAGACTGCGTTGGCGCCACCTGTTGAAATCATCTGTTCCAAAGAAAATTTCAACGTCATCAAGGACGACACTTTTTTTAACAAAACAATCAGACAGGCGTTGTTACCCCTTGATTTGAATACACAGGCCGAGCTGTTAGATAATCATGTCGGCGTCGAAGATTGGCCTAAGGCAGAAATGCTACCAGTGGATGTATCAAATTATGCTGGAGGTGGTACGATACGGTTGCCATCAATGGAAAGATTCGTGCTCGAGAGTGCCAAGTTGAAGAAATTAGATCAGATGCTTGTGGACTTGAAAAAGGGAGATCACAAGTGTTTGATTTATTTCCAAATGACGAAAATGATGGACCTCATGGAGGAGTACTTGTCGTACAGACAATACAAATACATTAGATTGGATGGTTCATCCAAGTTGAGTGATAGAAGAGATCTTGTCAATGACTGGCAAACCAACCCAGAGTTATTCATTTTCCTTCTTTCTACTAGAGCTGGTGGTTTGGGTATCAATCTTACTGCTGCCGATACTGTTATCTTTTACGACTCGGACTGGAATCCTACCATTGATTCCCAAGCCATGGATCGTGCGCATCGTTTAGGGCAACTCCGACAGGTTACGGTCTATAGATTGTTGGTCCGTGGGACCATCGAAGAGAGAATGAGAGACCGTGCCAAGCAAAAGGAGCACGTCCAGCAGGTCGTCATGGAAGGTAAGGTCGATGCGGTCAACGAAAAGGAGGAAAAAGAGAGGGAGAAGAAGGAGATGGCTCTCTGGCTTTTGGAAGACGACAAATAATGCTGCTGCGTTGCTCCATTTTCGTTTTTTTCACATCATGTTTCCACTGTATTATAAAAGTATTTAAGCTAAACTCATGCACCACATAACCGAAACTGTGGGGACGCTGTATTTGTCCTCTTGCCCCGAGTGCCTTGCGCACTACTGGTGAAGAAAAAGACAGCTGGCGCGCCCCGCCTTCCCCCTGTATACTGGAGCTAATCCAACGGCGACGGGATTTACTGTGTAAAATGAAAGATGGCAACATCTTGGAAAAAGCCTGGAGCTAAAGCTTGCAGGCTGTTATCGACAAAGGATATTTATCGGCAGGAAACTGAGAACGTCTGGTAGAAGAACCATAACTGGAACAGTACTATTGTTTTTCTTTTCAAAGCTGTGTCTATTCATTCAAACAATTATAAATTCCAGTTGACGAAGTCCAGCAAATCAATTGCAGTTCAGTAACAATTGGATCGACGCATACAACAAAGAAAGCCAGCACATATTCGGATGTCTGACTGTACCCCGGAGCAGAAGAAACTGGTGGATGAAATCCTCAGCATAAAACACACTGACTACTATCGAGTGTTGAAGGTAGATAAGTCAGCCAATGAGATCGAAATTAAAAAATCCTACAGAAAGCTGGCTATCAAATTACACCCTGATAAAAACAAACACCCAAAGGCTTCGGAGGCATTCAAAGTTATAGCTAAGGCTTTTGAAGTTCTAGGAGATGACTCCAAGCGTAAAATCTACGACATGACTGGCTCGGATCCAGATTCACGTAGTGGAATGGGTGGCGGAGGTGGAATGGGTGGTGGAATGGGTAATATGGGAGGTATGAGAGGCTTCCCTGGGTTCCAGGGCTTTCAAGGCTTTCCTCAGGGGGCTGGAGGTGGAAGTCCTCTTAATGATGATATATTCAACATGTTGTTCGGAATGGGGGGTATGGGTGGAAACGGATTTTCTTTCCAATTCGGTGGCAACGGTTTCCCTAACAACGGTTTCTATTACTCCAATAATGCAGGTATGAATGCAAGAAGACGTGCAGCTCAGCAACAACATCAACAGCGTCAAAATACCAGACGCGGTGCATCCAATGGAAATGGAACGGCATCGGAGTTGCCTTGGTCCCAGTACATTATCCAATTCCTACCACTTCTTATTATTCTCATCTCGATCATTATAAATTCGTTGGGAGGCAGCTCAAATTCAAATGATGGATATAATAGAAATGTACGTGAGTTCAGTGGACGTGTGCCTAAATACAGTTTTGAACCCTCAGGAGACCTCAATGTTGGACGTACCACTCCTAGATATAACATCAACTACTTTCTCGATAAAAAGACGGTCGACAATTTTAAAGGACGAAAGAGTCCTGAAAAAGAGCTAAGTGGCTTAGACAAGTATGTCGAAAACCAGTATGTCGAAAGAGTGAGCTTAGGGTGTTTGAGAGAGAAACGGGTGAAGGAAGGGATCATCGAGCAGGCTCAAGGTATTTTTTTCAATGATTGGGACAGAATTAGACAAGCTAATGAAATGGCAATGCCTAACTGTGAAAGATTAGAAGAGTTACAAAAGAAACTGCTATAGTTCTTTCAACACAAAAGAAATTTGTATCATCAATTTAATATTTACTCTAATCGTCACTACTACTTCCTATATATATTTTATTCTAGTTAGCTACTTTTCTAAAAAAGATACTTCGTTTTGATCTTTCTTTCCATTACCACCATTATCTAATTTTCAGAGAAAAAGCAAAAAATAATGCGACTTCTGTGGATCGAACACAGGGCCTCCAGATCTTCAGTCTGGCGCTCTCCCACTGAGCTAAAGCCGCTTGGAAAGAAGGGTGCATAAGACAGGATTCGAACCTGCGCACTCTTACGAGTAACAGAACTTGAGTCTGTCGCCTTAGACCGCTCGGCCACTTATGCTTTCCTTGTCTTAAAATTGATTGTTCGGAGATCGGAGTCTGTGACTTGATGGAAAATTCTCGAAAGATGCTTATTTGTGTTTATCAAGAATTTAACTTGAAATCACACATGTACTTCGTATTCGATGACGTGTCAACTTCTTCATAATACATTATATAAACCTTGTTCTTATTTCCTTATATCTCAAGGATAGTTCATGATCTCCCCATACATCTTCTAAATAAGACTTCCAATACACAAAACTGTGAATACCTAATATCACGTATCCAACGAGTAAAAACTCAGGTCAATCACAATGTAGGAAAGTGTTGAAGTGAAATCCCTACTAAGTACTACAGTATGCTGGGTGTCTTCCCATGATGACCTATGCAGACATAGTTGTGATATTCATCAAGGTTATATAATGAAGCTATACATTAGTATATGTATCTAAACTGTGAAGGACGGGAAATACCGCTGGTATTTATAGACCTCACTGAGAAAACATTCTACTGGCGCAAATTCCCCACTTTGCTACTGCTTACGTAAACATGTAGGGAAGTTGCTGGTCATTAGTTGTTGATTAACAATATCATGATAACGAGCATCATTCACTAATCGTATATGATTTCAACAGAAAGACGTCTAATGTTGCTGAGAATATCAAAAAATTTGGAACGCATTTTCCTAGTACAAGTACGTAATATGAACTAAATGAAGTTTCTACTCCGGTCTCTTATGTCTGAAAAAATGATGGCAGACTTCTGGCAAAATACTCTGAAAGAATATTTAGTATTCCTATAAGCTTCAGATATGCTGGTTTAGAAGTTGCAAATATATATTGTGAAGTCCGAAGAGAAAAAGACAATTAAAGATAAGTTTTTTGCGTCTCCGAGATTTAGGGATCTCCCTATTTGTTGAATAATATGGTAAAAAGAGCTGGTCTATTATTCAGGCACCTTAACAATAGACACTGTCATCAGTGTGGAGGAAAAGAAAGCGTTTTCGTTATCTTCTTTCTGCCCAATCTTTGGACTATCATATGCACACATTATCCCAATCGAGGTTTTTCACCGCACCTTTGTGATTTTTTACCGTGAAATCTGCTATATCCAGCAAGCTCATTTGATTAGACAGTAAATACGTCCGGCTCTATAAAACTCTTATATTTTTCTTTCTTATTGTTTGATCAAGAAGAAAGCACTAGATTGTGAGAAGTAATAGTTTATCATAATTTGATTTGCCTAAACAAAACACCTCAGTTCTAAATGATGAATAAAAAAGTTAACGAACGTTCAAGAGGCTAGAAGCCGTCTATCCACCAATAAGAAGAAAACCCTGATAAAAGATTGAGAGCTTAGCTTGTGATAGGAGCTGCATCAAGTATGATGTCTATGTCATTTTGCATCTGCAATTCTTTTGGTGTTTATCAGACTTACTATGAATGAAAGTACCATCACGTCCTGTCAACTGTGTTGTCAACTATGGGAGCACCACAAGTAGGATTGACATTGTTAATGGTGGTTACTTCAACAATTGGTATGTAATACGTTGGTCTACAATCCATAGTAGCACTACAATATTTACTAGCTTTTTTCTCGTTCATGTTTTTGTCAATAGCAAAGTCGGTAGCAAAAATATTTATTATTCAAGACTTTGTGTTTGGGCTAGAGTCTGTGTTAATGTACGTCCATGCCATAGGGATATTTTAACAAAAAAAGGCATCTGCCAAAGATGTAATAGCAGCTACTGCTAATTTGTGAAAGTGTATTGGCCAATTGGTATCTAAAATTTTATTAATAAAGTTGGATTTGGATGGGCTAAAAAAATCATTGATCTCATATATATACCATTAGTGTTGATATCAATACTATTTTGGAGACCCAGAGTTGGGCCTGAATATAGCACTCTAAACGAAAATCAACCTTGGCTTAACTTCCGAATTTCCTTAATTTGAAGTATCTCAGCGTTAGCATTGCTTGGTTATTGTTCATACTTGCATTGTTTCCTGGATTCATTTATATTGACTTGTTTTGGACTAAATAGGAGAACTGCTATAGTCTGATTGAACAGTAGAAAAGGGCTGTTCAGTACGTCATCAAAATGATTGCTAGTATCTCAAAGAGAATGATTATAAGATAGTGCTTCTGTTCCGTTATTATGATTAGTGTGATTTACTATTCTCGACACTCAGAGCTATGTTCTGAATATTCTAGATTTATTTTTATTCTTCAAACCGACATAATATCAAAATATTAGAATTCGAAAAGTTGGGTGAAGACCTACTTTCTATATTTTGTGGAAAATAATATCATACCGAAAAAGAGTAGCGAGCGGCTAGCCCAACCGGGGAATCGCCGTAATTAGTTTACAGTTCAGTCGAAAAAGAAGGGGCCTTGGCAGATCTGGCCCCGAAGAATAACAGAGGTCCGCCCGTGGTTTGACGGACAATTAGTTTACGAGCGTTAGCCTGCCTCTGGCGACATGAATCTCGAAGTCGAGATATAATAATATTGCCGGTTTTGGTACATTTTTCGTGTGTGCGCACATTTTGAGCAAATTTGATGTGGGGACGAGGGGCGTATTGCCATACCATTTAAAGTCTTGCAACATCCGTTTTGCCTGGTGGAGAGAAAATTTTCAACAGGTCGACACAACCTTGAGTAGTAGTACCCCAACTTTTGCGGAAAAGTTATACGATTTCTTTTGCGATTGTTCGATTTCTATTGCGGACGAGATGTATAAGAAAAAGCACACTTCTTCTTGGTTGTTGGTCATGTTAAAAGTTGAGGAGTTGAACCTGGCTGGGAAACTAATGTGATCTTTTGAAATACTAGCTCTTGGTAAAAAAACATGATCGAACAGCAGGTCAAACTAGATCTTATCAGGGATGGTCTGTGGTGCATAGCGGATATGGGCACCGAGGCGTACCGGAATGCGACACTGCAGTCTGAGGCCCGGATCTCTTCATTGTCACAGCAGAAGATTGGTAGGAAAGTGGTGTATCTGTATTGTGTGATGACGTTCTGTTTTATGCTGAAGAGGGCGTTGTACAGATACATCGACAGGACTGCGAAGATGACCAATTACCGGAACTCTACTTTCATCAGAGTCGTCCACCGGATAGCTGCTCTGATAAGGTTCATCTCATACCGGCGGTTTCCCTCAACGTGGTGCATGATTTTCCAAGTCCCTTCCTCACTTGGATGCCTGTTGATGATTCTTGCTGGGTTTCTGTTTGTGCTGTGCTATCTTTTCATCCCCAAATTCTGGTACCGGGACTGTCTAGGCTTTGGAGGCGGGCCGCTAGCGATACGGGGAGGCCACGAGGCGATAGCACTGATTCCTCTGATCTACATACTTTCCGGGAAGACGAATTTTGTCACTGCTTTCACGGGTGTCTCCTACGAGAAGCTTGTTGTTTTCCATCGGTGGGCCTCGTTCATTTGCTGTTTCTGTGCGTGGGTGCACACCGTTCCATTCTACCTGCAGCCCGTGTGGGAAGGTGGCTGGGAGAGGCTGGCGTGGTACGAACGCACCCACTGGACGTACTACAGTGGGATTCCGCCGCTGGTGTTTCTCACGGTGTCAGTGGTCTTCTCCCACTCCCTGCTGCGGGGCCTGTGGTACGAGCTCTGGTTAAGGCTGCACTGGCTCTGCGCGGTGGGACTCTACATCTCGCTCTTCTACCACTGCAACGGATGGACAGAGGGGACCAAGTACATGGTTGCCACGGGCGCGTTCTGGGTGTTTCAGGTCTGCTGGAAAACCGTGAGCAAGGAGGCCTTTGCGTTCCGCAAGAACGGGCTCTTCAAGGCGAACCGGTGCCGGATGAGACGTTTCCCCTGTCACAGGGACGGCGAGAGCAGCGACTATTTCGAGATGGTCATCCAGAACTCGCTCGAGGACGACGACACCAGGCCCTTCACCTGGCGTCCCGGCCAGCACTGCTTTGTGCGTGTGCCGGGATGGCGTGTGCTAGAACGACACCCCTTCTCGATCGTGTCGATGTGTCGTCCGAGGGAGCCGACGCAGGACATCCGGCTCGTCATCAAGGCTAAGGGCAGGGCCGGGATGACGCGCACGCTCTACGAGCGGATCCGGAGCCAAATCGAGACCGGCCGGGTGTACGTGGACGGTCCTTACGGGGGGCTCGACCGGGATGTCGGCGCCTTCACAAACGTGTTTCTGCTGAGCACGGGCACGGGGCTGACGGCAGTGCTGCCGTTTTTTATGCAGTGCTGCGAGTACATGTTGCGGCCCGAGTGTGCACTTGAGAGCGTGCGCAGCGACTGGTTTGTGCGCAGCGGGGACCACGTCGGGTGGGTCGTCGAGGAGCTACGGGAGGCAGCGACGGCAGCGGCGGCAGCCGCTGCCGCTGCTGCTGCTGCCGCACAACGCCGCAAGACGGGGCCGGCGCAGTGCCGGTTCCGGTTCAACATCTACGTGAAGGAGCAGCTAGGGCCGGAGACTTGCCCCTCCGGCGTGGCGACCACGGTGCAGGCGCTCTTTCACGAAATGGACGCGGTGGAGACGTATCCGAGGGAGAAAAAGAACGAGGACGAGGACACCTCGTCCTCGTTCTCCGGGCTGCGGTTGCGACTGCACGACGGACGGGCAACGGGCGTCGCCGACGTGCTCGCCGATATCCGGCGGGAGCTGGGGCGGGGCAACCTCGTCGTGACGTCCGGCACGGCCAGTCTGGGCCGGGCCGTGGGCACCTGGGCCGCCGGCGTGCAGTGGGCAGCGCTTTGCGGCGGCAGAGGCGGGGGCAGCGTCGAGGAGGTGTGTGTGCACTCGGAGTCGTTTGACCTCTAGACGGCTGAAACAGCGGGTCTCTGTAAGCAGCTCTCGTGACGGTCTGTCTGGGTGGATAGAGAATGATGGAGTGCAGCATGCCATCACAGCAGGCGCCCCACTGCTATTTTTGGCGTAACGTAAATACGCCGGGTGCCGGTGGTGGGCTCTCCCACTGCTGTTGTTATTGTCGTTTTGGGCCACGCGCCCCGATCGGGACATATGGGTGGGTGATTTGGCAGGATCTCGGGCTGGCGTCCACATTGCGTGAGGGCATTGTGTGCAAGGCCGCTTTGGGCCACCTTCCGCTTCCGGTGGGTTTCTTCTGCCGTTTTGTTTCATTGCACGCCACGGCTTTGTTCTTCTGAGGGCTTCTCCTTCTCCGTCTGCACCGTCGTCTGTTGAGGTGTGTATTTATTTATTTCCCTTCCTTGGACGCCACAGGCCTCTTCCCGGCGCTGCCGCCTGACCGCCCTACTTGTATAGGCCCTTCTTCCGTCCTTTTTTTTTTCACTTCTTTTCGTCTCCCTGCCAGCCCTATTCTCTGCTGTTTTTGTTGTTTTCCAGCGTAACAAGCACACGACACGAACAGCACCATGTTACTCAAGACCCTCGCGTTGTCTGGCGTGCTGAGTGCAGCCAGGGCATCCCCTCTGTTCAAGAGAGACGGCGGCAACTCCTCGTCCGCAGACAAGTTCCTCGCCTTCGACTTCCTCTCCCAGGAATTGATTGTCGGCCCGGACTTCAGAGCCCTCGAGGTGACGATCGGCTCGAACAACCAGAGCCTCATCCTCAAGCTCGACACCACGACCTCCGACTTCTGGGTCAATTCCAACGCCAACGAGTACTGTGCGGCGTTCTACCCGGTCGAAACCTACTTCGACTACTCGTCGGACGCCAGCGAATGGAACGCACTCAACGACAAGCTGGAAGCAAGCTTCGAAGGAGCCTTTGAGAACTTCGAGGACGAGGAAAACGAAGAATTCCTCGCCAACCCTGGCGCTGCCACCAAGGACGTGAAGGCCTTCCTCGGTGAGAGAAGATCTGCGCTGGCCTCTCTTCTTGCGGAGCAGAAGACCTCCATTGCAGAGCAGGTCAGCGAGTTCGTCGCCACCGCCACCGCCACCGTCGACGGCAGCTGGAGCAGCTTCGAGGCAGAGTTGCCTTCACAGGTGAACCAGATCGGCCAGACCCCGGCCGCAGCCACCGCGAACCTCGCCACCCCAGCCTACGCTACCCCGAGCTACGTCACTGCCTACTCGACAACCAACAGTGCATCCTACACTTACCTTACCGTCTCCGGCCACTCCGACGACGACGAGGAGTACTATACCATCTACAACGGTGACAGCGACTTCGGCTACGCAACCGAATACGACACCGACCCCGATATCGTCAGTCTCGAAAAGAGACAAGACGGCTGGGAGAAGTTCACCTCTGGTGCGGAAGAGTTCTTCGACGACTTGAAGAAGAGGGACGAACTGACCTCTTCTGCTGTTGCCAAACCGTCCAGCTCCAATTACGCCTCCAAGACCTCTGCCGTTTCTTCCCACTCCGGCCACCGCTCCAGCCACCGCTCCAGCTACTCCGTCTCCTCCTTCACCGTTGCATCCGCTCCTACTCCTGTATGGTCCATCCTATCCTCTGCATACCCAAGCGCCACCGCAGACCTTGCTGATGAAGCCGATGCAGTCTTCTTCAAGTCTTACCTCCGCGAACTCTACAGAGACTGTGAATTGTACGGTGTCTTCAACGACTCCGCCTCTTCCTCCTTCCAATCAGAAAGCGACGACCTTTTCGCCTCTTCCGACTACTCCTCCTTTGGCTTCTTCGGTAATGACACTGTTTCTGTCGGCTCTTTCTCTGTCAACACAACTTTTGGTATTTCTGATGTCTCCGACTCTAATATTGGTGTATTGGGTCTCGGTCAATCTCGCGAAAACTCCACTTTCAGCTCCTTCCCATATGTTCTTGCCCAAAACGGCAATATCTTGAAGCCACTCTACTCTTTCGCTATCGGCTTCTACGACTCCCAAATCACCTTCGGTGCCGTCAACTTCAACAACATCTTGGGCAACTTGACCTTGTTCCCATTGTTAAACGACACCGACGCCATCGCTTTGACCCTTTCCGGTGTCTCCATCTCCGTCACCCCCTTCGACTACTATGAAGACTTCAACTCCGACTCCGACTCCAACCACACCTATCCTGTTGCCGATGGTAAGGCCGTTGCCATCATCGACACCACCATCAACAACGTCTTGTTCCCTGATGACGTTTTGGGTGCCTTCGTCGAAGCTTTGAACTCCACTTTCGACGTCACCTATGTTGAAGCCATTGAAAGATACCTCATCTTTGTTAACACTACCGACGAAAACGCTACGCTTCCATACGACGTCAGCGTCGTCTTCGACTTCCAAGGTACCGAGTACAGCGTCTCACTCAGCAGCTTGAGTGTTCCTTTGGCTAACGCTACAGAATTCTTCAACGAGACCTCCCCTATTTACGGTGATGACGAGGGCAAGTCTTTCTACTACGACAACTACGACGACTCCGACGACTCTATCTGGATCCTTTCCATCTTGCCAAGTGATGACAACACCTTCACCTTGGGTTTGGACTTCTTGACCGACAACATTTTTGTTGTCGTCGACTTGGAAGAAGGCGAAGTCGGTTTGTCTTACTTGTTGCGCAACGCCGTAAACTACGGTGAGTTCGTCGTCATTGAGGACGAAATTCCTGGTGCTATTGATACCCCACTTTACAGTGAATACTACGGTTCCGACAATGTTACCCAATTGTATGTTTGAACAAGCATAGAAAAGATACCTTTCACACCTTTCTCCCTTTCTTACCTTCTTTATTGTTTTGTTATTCTTACGTTTAAATAATACTTTGTAATTTTTGTCTCCATTATTAATTTGTTTTAATACAACCTGATTTCTCCCTTTTTACTATTGAACAGATTTATTCTAACGACAAACTGAGCTGCTTTTTTGCCCAGATAAGACAAGTTCTACTTGAATTTCCAAATTTATCTTTGTTGTGAAATGCGTGATTTTACTATAAAAAAATCTATAAAGTCCAAACGGTTTACTCATAGTCGGTCTCATCACCGCCATTCTCTTTAGTGTCTTCTTGCAAACTGCCTCGTCTTGCTTTGTTTTTGCTCACAGAGAACGTGGTAAAGAGACAATTCTTTTTCGCCGATCTGTCGATCTCGGAATTCATTGAGTTCATCCTAGAGGAGTTCACGGTGCCCAACGCATTGCTGCTAAAACTTCCCTTTGGGAGCACGAATATTCCCGATGGCGGTGATGCACTGCAGTCTAAGGGCTTGAATATTTTGGTAGGGGAGGCATTCTTGGCCGATAAGGAAACAAGCGGATTGGAGAATAAGGTTGGGTCGATTGCTGGCTCGCTCATCATGATTGCATCACTTTGATGCAGCAGGGGGTTAATACTGTTTTGTCCGCCGATATGTGTTGACGGCTGGAGGCTGTGTATGTTTGAATGGCCCGTACTGCCACTGTTGGTGTATTGCGGGGTCGGATATTTGGTATTAAGTAGGTTCGAAGGTGTGAATGGAGATGATAACAATGGGTTGTAGTTGTTATTACTGTTTGCTGCATGGAACGTGCCTCCTTTCTCGCTATCTGACCTGTTGGAAATACATTCCATAAATTCACTATAAGGTTCATAATGATTCGAAAACTGCGGAGGTGGCAATAGTTTGTTACTGTTCTTAATAAGCGACGGAGCTTTCAACGATGGTGGTGTTGCCAACAGGTTTGGGAATTTGATCGAAGATGACAGTGGCTCAGGTTTGCCAATTCTTGCTATTTTTGGCATAGTGATGCTTCCCTCCGGAGCCAAGTAGGATGCCTTGTGCCGCTGATATATCGAGCTCGAGTATTTCTTCCCTGGCTTGATCACTTTGACAGATTTCACGTTGATTTCATTTTGTGCATTGACTACTTTAAACATATCTTCCAATATTTTCATTCGACGCTGACTGAAGCTGTCATCATGTTTTGTGATATTGTTGTTGGAAGGTCCCAACCCTTTGATCAATGAGGCCGTGTAAATCAATTCACTTTCTCTCTGCTTGAAAATTCTTAGAATGTTTATGAGTAAACTTATCCGCTCATCTTTTTTCAAATGATCTGGCTCTCGATGGATGCAGTTTGCTGGCCACCAGTATGGCTTTGATGATTCTCCTTGTTTGTATGGATACTTGGACTGTTTCCTCGGTTCAACAACCTTGATCCATGCTTTGGAAAGAAGTTTGCACGGTATCTGCTGGAATTCCTCAAAACAGTTGTACAGGTAGTTTTTCACATCTAGTTTGTTATGTGGATCGATGACTATGTTTTTATATGTTTGTGGTCTACTGGAAATAGATGATGATGAAGAGTAAGAATGGAGGGATGTGTTTAGATCCGATGCTGTATATTTGGGTGAGGAAGTGGCTATTTTGTTTGGATTTATCAAATTAGCTAATGCTGATTGTATTTCTGACGATGCAGAAAGGTTGTTGAAACTGAATGATGAAAAAGACCCGTTTGGAGTGGCACATTCCATTCCTTCGACGATGACGCGTTCGAAGCTACGACTAGCATTTTGGAAGAAGCCGATGAAAGAAAGATTGTGTTCTTCACAGACTTTTGCAGCCTGTGTTTTGATAAAATCTATTCTCTTTTCAACATCCTCCATCCTCTTTGCTTTCATAGAATAATGTTTAGGAAGCAAAGTAGAGTGAAGTAGAACAAATCATAATTTGATCTATATAATGTGACGAGGGGAAAAAGTTTCATAGCAAAACCTACAAGTATATATAAGAAAACGCTTCTTCTGTATTGACACCCAGATGTAAGATGTCTTCTGTCTAATGGAGAAAAGGTACGAGAAAATGGGATACGTCGCAAAAGAGATGTGGTTGTTGCGGAACTTTTCCATCACAGGTTTGCGACATATCTGAAAAAATCATGCTCCCGTTTCCGACGCGTATGATAAAAGTTTCAGATATGACGGGGAAGTTGAAAGAATTGTGGCCGCTTTTTCGTGCCACTTGAGTTCCAACTTTCGAGTGGAATAGTTATGTAGGCCCGGATAATGCCAAGAAGACGTTGGAACTATTCGAGGTATTTTGAGTATCCTTTTGCATCGGATCTAAAATTTGACATAGCTCAAAAAAGAAATAAACGCTGTTCTTCGTTATTGCCCGAAATCTAAGGTGATATAGTCAAACCTCATGTAAGGGTACTCTCATCTGAACGAGTTACCCATCTTCACATGAAAGTTGTTGCCGCTGCATGTATGAGATGAGGTAAGTGATATCACTAGATGCCAATCCCCTGGTTTCCCTCGATATAGGCGTATAATTAGGCCACCGTTATGGATCAGGCGAGGGTAAGTGAGGATGGTGTTTATCAGCATGAATTTTACGATGCAGTATTGAAATGCCGACTAGTGCAGTTGACGGGCGCATTTTTACACGACGGAAGATCTTAGGACACTGCACGAAATGTCGACCGTGGATGTGGAGAAGCTAGAGTCTGAGCTGCAGGGGATTACCATCAAGGAGATCATCAACCATCCTACAAAGAGCCGAGAAGAGATTGCCTTTGAGCTGTTTGTGTTGGCATCGGAGAAGGAGCAGGTCGGCCAATTGAACGATGCTGCAGACTACTACTGGAAGGCGTTCAAGTTAGATGAGAAGGTGGACTTGAAGTACCGGAAGAAGTACTTTGAAGATGCGAGGGCCGAAGAAAACAGAGAGCTAGTGGCGAAAACGAAGGAACAGCTGAAACTTGCCGGCAAGAACGAGCGCCGCAGCATGAAACCGCTAGAGCTCAACCGGGGGAGCCTGATCGAACTCCTTGACAGCTACTCCACGTGCGACTTTCTGCCGGAGGACGAGGATAAGCCAGTGTATCTGCAGAAGTTGCCGTACGAGGTGATTGAAAACATAATGGAGCTGCTGATTATTGAGGACACGCCGACGTGGGTCGATTTCAGCCTCTGCTGCAAGAAGCTCGCCTTCATCGGGTTCCGGGATAAGAACATATGGACCAAGTTGAGCCAGCTCGTGTATGAGAAACAGGTGTACCGGGACAACGACGAGGAAAAATTCAAATACCTTATCAAGAGCCAGTGGGGGATCCGCCATTACCAGATGTTGAACATGAGGCCGTTCATCAAGTACCGGGGCGTGTATATTAGCAAGGTGTCGTACATGAAGGAAGGAGCCCGGAGCGAGAACTCCAACTCCTGGAACCTCCCGTACCGCATCATCACATACTACCGATACTACCGCTTCTACGCAGACGGAACCTGTCTGAAGATCATCACCGTCTTGGAGCCGAAGAAGGTGATACCGAAGCTGCACAAGGGGTACAAGGTGAGCGAGGACGCCGATCTGCTGCGGGAGGACGTCCGCGAGGAGGACGTCAAGAGCCCTGTCGACAACTTCAGCAACCGCAGCTGGTTACGGATCTTCGCCGGAACGTTCAACCTCACGCTGCAGGGGGAGGTCGAGACCAACTGCGACGGTCCTGTGGAAAAGTACCGCTTCATCGACAGGTTCACCATAGGCAGCACGGGCAAGTACCACCGCCACAACAAGCTCCAGTGGGTGGACCTGGGCTTCTACGACACCGTCAACCGCACGCATTCGTCATTGAACAGAGACAACGAGAAGGACTTCATCTTCAGCCGGGTCAAGTCGTACAGCTACTGCTAGTGCAGATATATATATATATTTATATATATATATATATATATATATAAATGTACAGTGTGGTAACCTTCCCTCTCTCCCTTCCTCCGATAAGAAGATAAGGGCTTTTCCCCGTCGATCGACGCATCTGACTCTGCCTGTGCGGGGCGACGGATCGCGTTGCCCGATACGGGCATTCAGTCCAAACCCGAGTCTGACTCGGTCCAAGACTCTGTCCCTTCGCACGTGACGCGGCTCTGCGGCTCCACTTGTCCGGCGACGGCCGGCTCGACGGATCCGCCCGACTGCCGCCGCCAGTGTGTGTGGTGCGGGCCCCGGCCGGGTGTGGGATGGTGTGGGATGGCTGCGGACACGCTGGGACGGAGTTGGGGCCTCGGGTTCGGCCTAGTGGGGAAAAGGCATGCACAATCTGGGGTTACGACGTGTCTGCATCATTAGCCCGTAGCCCGTGCAGGGCACCCCTGAAGTATAAATACCGAGATGGGTCTCGCCTCTGAGGGGGAGGGAGTTTCCGAGAGGGCAGGGGGCTCTTCTGTGTTTCTAACCCTACCAGTCTCTCAATTGAATCCAGTGCCCCCCTTGGAATCAGCTGTCGACATCCGAAACCAAGCAACACACACAACACACATACACACACATACACACCCTAAACGAAACAACTATGCCAGCTAAACTTTTTGTTACCTCTCTTGACGACGTGAAGGTTGTCGGCGAAGTTTCCGACAAGCCATTGCTGTCGGAGTCCACTCCTAAGGACATCTTGACCATCGAGGCCTTGAAGTTTGTCGTCCTGTTGCACAAGACCTTCAACGCCACGAGAAAGCAGTTGTTGGCCAACAGACAGGAGGTGCAGAAGAAGTTGGACGCCGGCGAATCCTTGCACTTTCTCAAGGAGACCGAGTACATCAGAAACGACCCTAACTGGAGATGTAACCCAACCCACCCTAAGTTGATGAGCAGAAAGGTGGAGATCACCGGCCCTCCGGACGCCAAGATGATTATCAATGCTTTCAACACTGACGTGCACACCTACATGACCGATTTTGAGGACTCGTGCGCCCCAACCTGGTCCAACATGCTTTACGGTCAGGTTAACCTTTACGACGGTATCAGAGACAAGATCGACTTCACCAACGAAAAGACTGGTAAGCGTTACAAGATCAACAAGGAAGGTAGAAGAGTCCCAGTCATGATTGTCAGACCAAGAGGCTGGCACATGGTCGACAGTCACATCACTGTCGCAGGCGAGCCTATTTCGGCCTCCATCTTGGACTTTGGTTTGTTCTTCTTCCACAATGCCAAGTACTTGATTTCCCAAGGTTTGGGTCCTTTCTTTTATTTGCCAAAGATGGAACACTGGTTGGAAGCCAAGCTCTGGAACGACATCTTCTGTGTTGCCCAGGACTGTCTTGAAATTCCAAGAGGTACCATCAAGGCCACTGTCTTGATCGAAACCTTGCCAATTTCTTACCAATTGGACGAAGTCTTGTATGCATTGAGAGAACACTCCTCCGGTTTGAACTGTGGTAGATGGGATTACATGTTCTCCACCATCAAGAGATTGAGAAACCAAAAGGAGCACATCTTGCCAGACAGACAACAAGTCACCATGACTGTTCCTTTCATGACCAACTACGTCAAGCAATTGATCAAGACGTGTCACAAGAGAGGTGTCCACGCCATGGGTGGTATGGCTGCCTTCATTCCAATTAAGGATGATCCAGCTGCCAACGCTACCGCCTTGGATGCTGTTAGAAAGGATAAGTTGAGAGAAGTCCTTGCCGGTCACGATGGTACCTGGATCGCACACCCAGGTTTGTTGGACACCGCATTGTCCGTTTTCGAAGAACACATGCCAACTCCAAACCAACTGTTTGTACAAAAATCTGACGTTGTCACTGAAGCTATGTTGGTTGATACCAACATCCAGGGCGGTGAAATTACCACGAGAGGTTTGAACGCCAATATCTACATTGGTTTGAATTACATGGAATCCTGGTTGAGAGGTCTTGGTTGTGTTCCAATCAACCACTTGATGGAGGATGCTGCAACTGCTGAAGTCTCCAGATTGCAATTATGGTCTTGGTGTAAGCACCAAGTCAAGATGAATGACACCGGTAAGACCATCACTGCCGAATACGTTTCTCAATTAATTGACGAGGAGGTTGCCAAGAGTGCTTCCAAGCCAGGCAACAAGTACGCCATTGCTGCTCAAGCTTTGAAGGACGAATTGACCGGTGCTAAGCCATTGGCCGAGTTCCTTACTGACATCTTGTACCCTTACATTGCCACTCCAGGTGCTCCAATTGATTTGGCTACTTTGAAGAAATGATTGGAATGAAGATGAAACGAAACAAACTCAGCATATTGATTTTTCTTTTGAAGCTTTCTCCCCCCTTTATCTTCTTTCTATTTATATCCCATCTTCTCTATATAAATATTTATACGTACAGGTAACGATGCAATTCATATTCACATGCATAAACTCTATTCTATACATAAATACACACCGAAATACAACATTCTATTCTGATATATTTTTTGGTCTTTGGTTTTTTGTTCCTATACGCGTAGCAAATCGGCAAAATTAGTAGCCCTTATCCGGTAATCCCCTTCAGCTGCTTGACATCGTTAAGTAGCAAATCCATACACGCCTTCATCTTTGCCTTGTCAGAGGTATCTAGTTTGATCGATCGGTCGATGATGACAGAGTTGCCCTGTTTCTCACTATGCAGAATACTGTGCATCTCGTTGAAAAACACAAATATGTAGTCACGGATGAAGACAATGTGTCCTTTCAAGCTGCTGTACTTGATGTTGAACGAGCTCAAGATGTTCTTCACAATGTTTTGCAACTGCATCAATGTCAATTGATCCACCTGATCCATTTCGAGCAACTTGTAGCGTGGGCCAAACTGCTCGTCAGTGATCGGAGACGTTCCTAGCATCTTCTTTGCAAAATCCTCATGTGTCTCGTTCAATATGTGAATTTCAGACTTGAGTGATTGGTTCGCCATATTCAAATTATAGTTCTCTTCTTTAGTTTTCATCAATTCGTTTTGGACTATTTCAAGTTTTGTCGTAAGTTCTGCCTTCAGCGTAATATTTTCTGTCGTCAAATTAGTGTTTTTTTCTACTAGGCCATCGATCTTCGATTGCAAGTCTTCTTTCATCTTGTTAACCTCCTCTATGTCCTCCTTTACTTTCCTGTGATTGTCGACTAGAATATTATAATCTATTTCAAACTTAGCTAGTCTCTCATTCTCTACCTTCAACAAGTTGTACTCAGAATTGATACTTACAGCCTTCGTCTCTAATTGCATTTCCTTTTCTTTCAAGATCTTGCACTCACTTTCAAACAAGTCCGACTTCTTTTTCCAAAATGCCTTTTCACTCTGCTCTTGTTCTAAAGAGTTTAAAGTTTGTAAATTCTCGCTGTGTAAGCTCTCAAGTTTGGAATCATAGTTTTGAATAATTTTTTTATGCATGTCTCGTTCTTTCTTTAGCAAAAGTTTCTCCTTTTTCAATTCGTTCTCCAACTTAGTAGATCTGTCAAGCGATTGCTTGCTTTTTTTCTCTGAATTTGCTCTTTCGGCTTGAAGATATGAAATCTCTTCCACCAAATTGTTTTGATAGTTGCTCAGATCTTTACCTTCTGAAATTAGTTGTTCTGCTTTCTGAGATAGTTTCCCATTTTCATTCTCTAGTATAACTATTTTACTCTCGAGATTGACAACTTGTATTTGGCTTTTGTTTAGTTGCGTTTCAAGCTTATTGATTTGCTGAGCCTGATCCTGCAAAGTTTCAATGAGTTTGTCCATGCCATTATTACGAGCATTTTTATTAGGTGAATGCTCTTGATCATTCTGTTGAAGCAGTAGGTGAGAAATATTCTTGCTTATTTTGGCCGTGTTGGGAGAGGAAGGTTCCTCATTGAATGAAACTGTATTATTTATTTTCGGCGTAGATGCACTAAGCAAGTTTTCATCTGTTGTGGTTGTGTCACGGTTTAAAGACTCTTTCCTAGTTTCGTCCTTGTTGATAGATGATGATTTTTCATTGAGTGCAGGCTGTTGAGGGAGATCATTGATTTTGTTAGACAGTGTCAAATTTTTACCTCTTTTCTTGCTTTGTTTACGGAGTTCCAAAATCTGTTTGAATTTCTCATCCGATATCTGTGGAAGTTTTTTCGACAAGTTTGCAGATGATTCTGCTGTCTGTGAGTTGTTATCCGATCTCGCTTCGTCGTCCGAAGAAACGTCTATGATGGGGAACTCATGCGGGTCTTTGTACTTGGCATAGTGCCAGTTTTCATTCTTCCTCCTGTTATTCCCAGCATACATGGTCAGATTCACTCAGGTGGTCATGATAATAGAGGAAGAATGAAAAGATCAATCAATCGGTAGGATATGCCATTTGTTTACTTTTCCTAGATTGCGAAATCTATCCTCACAATAGAAAATTTATGTTCCCTGATTCTTCGCGTACCTCTTACCTCCTTTATATTTTGAGGTCTCTCATCTTCATTATTTCTCTATTTACAACGATTAGATAATTTAGACAGCGTCATCCACATCACCAGAGGAACCAGAGGAACCAGAAGGTTAGTGGATGCTTATATTTCCGTTTCTTTTTCATTAAGCAAAGCATATAGCGATCTGTTCTTTTCGAGCAAGATCTCGATCTCTCGTACGGACCTTTTCAGTACTTCAAACTTTTTCATCGGCCTTCCTGTGTTGCCTCTCTTTCTCTTCCTTTTCTTTGCCTGCTGCTGTGACAGTGCCTTATCCTCTAATTCAAATCGAGATTTCTTGATAAGTTCATGGAGACAATCGAAGGCTTCCTTGATCATATCTCGTCGTTTTTGTTCGGTTAAGTTATGTACCATTTTCCTCTCCTGTTTAGTCATCAACGGCTTCGCATCCGCTGCTGTCATCCTTTCCGGTCTGGAAACAGATTTTTCTAGTTTCCTTGAAGATTTTATCACATCGTCTTCTGCAGTGCTCGCTTCGTTGTAATCAACGGCTTTGTCAAATTTACGTTTCCTGTTGTTCTCAATAGCGCCCTTAACCGTCTTAGACTTAGCCTTTGACACCATTCCTTCATTTGCAATCGAATCCAAAAAAGATTCTAATGCTAGTGTCTCTGTGTTGCTCAATAACTCTCTGTTTTGTGCGTTTGCAACAACTTGGTTGGCAGGTCTTTTGGATATGTCTAAGAACCCCAATCCCGCTGCTGGAAAGGTAGTGTTAGGTTCTGCAGAGTCTAACACTGTACTATTTCGTTGTATTGTTCCTTGACTCACGGGTCCACTCGCAGCAGAAAACCCAGCCGGGAGTTGGGACATTCCCATGGCAGGGGAGGGTATTGTGTTTGCCATCAATGGGGAATTTAAAGACGAAGCGAAAAGACGTGAGGTAGGCGATGGAGCCGACCATGGCAAATAGTCTTTAAAAGACCCATCCACTGAATCTCCGTGTATTGATGCTAGAGCAGGGAGGTTGAGGCGAGGTGACTTATCCAAATGGGAGGCAAAGCCGCCTAGTACATCTGGAGAAAACTGTTGTATCGGGTACTGCACTTGCGATGGAATCTGTGGCTGTCCTTCAGGCTGCGATGAGAAAGAGGTATTGCTAATAATGGCATTGGAAAAGGAGTTCGAATTGGGTGACATCAACAACTGGCCTATAGAGTCGAAGTCGAATGCCGGAGGAGTGCCGGTACCGCTCAGCGAAGTGATATACGGCAGCGGTAGTTTCCCTGTTCGAAAGATAGGGCTGTTTGTAGCTGATGGAATTTTAATTCCAGGAGAGTGTGTGGGAAGATGAAAGTCCTCGTCGTTCGCCATTAACATGTACGCAGCGGTGTCGAAATCCACAATCGGGGTAGATAACGGGTTGCCGTGCTGCAGTTCTGCTGTCTGTAAAGTCGGCGTCACGGGGAACTCAGCTAGAGTTGGTAATGTATGCTCAATTTCCATACTTGTTGTTGCTGTAGTGGTTGCAGCTGTGATCTCCGAAGTTTCGGTCGTCGTCAACGTCGTTATGGTAGTCTCCGAAGAGAGAGGTATGGCCAGAGAAGATGGATCTGTCCTCTCTGTGCTCCGCGTGGTCATCGAGCACCCTAATCTTGCAGCTGCAACACAATCGCAGTCTTTTCCCGTGTTCTGGATGTGTTCGCTCTTGTTGTGCTGACCCCCCTCTCTTCTTTCCAGTCTTCCAACCCCTTCTCCACTGAGTCGGAAGCATCTGTCTCCCTTCCTCCTATGGAACTCCTCCACACACCGCTCCGAAAACCGGTGTCCATTTTCACATGCGCACGTTATTATGGGGCTCGCACCCCACGTGAAATCTACCCAAACGGGTTTCCGAGGACTATCTTTCCCGTCGTCGAGGCTGAAAGAGAGTCGTTATCAATTACATCTACACTTATGTACACGGCGACTACAGAGATCTCTGTTTCTCGAGACGGGCCAGGGCGATGTCGAGGTCTGGCGTCTCAAGAACTTGAGCACTGTGCAAGGTGCGTGCAGTCTCCAGGACGTTCTTCTCCCACTGCACCTTGCCAACATTCTTGCTGAAACGGACCCTAGAAGCCCACTCTTGAAGGTCTTTGCGGTTGTTGTAGTCGAGGTTTCCGAGAATGTACTCGAGAGCCTCTTCTTGGTGGCTGTTGTAATACTCGATACCCTCCTGGGTGCCCGCGAGGAACGACTTGATGCTTTCCGCAGGCGTCTTGGAGGCACTAACAACGACCCAAGACGACCACGGCGTGTAAATCTCGCCGATCTTCTTGATCTCACCACTGTCGTAGTACTTCTTCGTGGTAAAGTATTCCCACATAAATGCGTCGGTGGTGCTTGCATTGACGCTGTCTCTGAGATTCTTGAAGTTCTGCAACACCTCAAAGCTGAACGGATGTGGGAACTTCTCCTGCATTCCGAGGACGAAAGACATCACATAAGAGCCAGATCCAATTCGAGAGATACCAATACGGTTGTTTCCCGCTTTTTTGAGATCTTCCACATTCTGTAAATCGTCTCTTTTGATGCCTGTGGAGATTGACCAGCATAGGGGAGACTCAACATACTCTCCGACAATGCGATACTCCTCGTCACCGTTAGCAATACCTCTAACGAATGCCTCCGTAAGACCCACAACAATGTCGACTTCATCATTTTTCAAAGAAGTGATCAAGTGGCCTGATCCGCTTGGATAAGGGATCAACTCGTAATCCTTCAGTCCATGCTTTTCGTAGAAACCGTGCTGTTTGGCAAACGCAATTGGAGTGGAAAAATGTTCCGGGATGTATCCTATTCTAAGCCCCATTTTTTTCCCTGCCTGACGTAGCATCCTAAGATACCTATAACCTTTGTAGATCGAGGTACCTCCAGTGCATAAAGTCCCAGTATCCGTCCGTTTCTCCACCTTCCGAATCACTCACTCTCTGCTGGCTTACTAAAGGCCAGAGAAGGTGCGAAGACCATTTTGTCCGGGGAGCTCCAGCAAAATCTGTCCACGAGCCGATCGACGTTGGAAGCCGAATTTCGGTGCTATCTGATCTGTTCTTACCCTATCCTATCTACCTACAAATTATTATTCAAATGCTGCTCTCACAGACTATTTTATTCTCCATCCACTATCTTCTCTTGTAGATACATGGCTTGAGAAGCCACTTACCCTCTATTTGACCGTTTCTGATTTCCCCAACAGTACTTGCCTTTGTGCTTTTGAGCGGCTTGAAGAATTCGAACTTGGTAAACATTTTGTTTGCGTCGTCAAAATTCCGGAGCTTAAAACCCAATCCTTCAATAGCTTTGATGAAATCAACACATTTTGGATCAGAAAGACGACTTTTGATTTCTGTGATCCATAACTCCCCACCCTTCATGAGAACTCTAGATGCTTCCTTAATAAAATCTAAGAAATTGGTACCCATTAAACTCAAACAGAAAATGACAACACTGCAGCTTTCATCGCTCATTGGTACGTTTTTGATATCTGCCACTGTGATCTTGTTGTTTATTTTTTTTAGATCAAAACTATGTACCTCGAAGTCAAGTTTCCTATTTTTCAATGTAACATCTTTTCCCCCTCCGTACTTCTTCTTGAAATTCTTCAAAGCTTGCTTACCATCTTTCTTGTATTCATCCATGAAATTGTCAACTTGTACAGCAAGGTTGGCTTCGCCACAACCCATGTCCGACACAACTACTTTCCTTTGGCCATTTACCACAACTCCAGGTAGGCCACCGGGAGAGCTAATCATTTTATTCACGCCCCTGTACACCAATTCACGAGTAAAGGTATCAACAGGGTTTTCTGGCCACGATTCAACTTGTGAAGCAAACCCTTTATGGTATTCCTCAAAAAGTTCAGGCTGCTTCGTAATCATGCTCAAAGCACTCCCAGAGTCAGTCGTGTATAGCTGTTCGTTAATCCAGCGAAATCTGGACCCACTCAACTTAGATAGCATTTTGCGCTGTAGCGGAGTAAGGTTGGAAGGGTCAATTCCATCAGGTACTCCTGGCGGAATCTCACTTTTTTGTTTTTTCGAGCTTGTTATTTCAGAAGACTCGTCATCTCTGGACTCGTTACCTCTTTTCTTGTTATTCTTATCTCTCTTGTCGCCTTTATTCTTCCTCTCCGCTTTATCTTTGCTATCCTTGAATCTGTTTTCTTGGCTGTTTTTCCCACTATCCTTATCTGATCCTTTTGTTTCAATTACCACGCTTGATTTATTGAGACCGAGTACCTTTATTTCGTTTGCTCCGTCGTCTTCATCAGAATTCTTATCTGATTTTCTTGGTCTTTTCTTGCCACCTGAAACTTTCACTTTACGATTTTCTAGCCCCCATCCGTCAACTTCAAACAAAGACATTTTCTTTTGTACTTATGTTTGTCTGTCGTATCGAAAAATTGTTATCGATTCGGTCATTCTAGAGATGTGGTGGAACTTACATTATGCTGGAAATTTTTTCTAATTTTTCATGATACGTGAAAAATCGGTGCACCAAAAATTAAGTTTTCATTTGCAGATCCGCTCTAAAAGATAAATACTGATCATTGCTACCTTTAATCTTGCCTTAAAGGGTGGGTGGATAGTCATGGACTTGTAAACAAATCATATATCAGCCATCACAAGAAAACAAATTTGCGTTTAGTTTTGTAGCGTCCGCTTTGAATATGACTACTAGTACTTCGAAAAATTACCTAGTTTTTTAGGCAAACCTTTTTCTAAAAATACAGCACCATACACTTTTCAACTTCAGCTAGAAGCTGCCAGCCTCTTATGAGCGTTTGAATCGATTGTAAATCAAATAGATTAGAAATAAATAAATAAATTCAATTAAATAAAGAAAACAAAAAAACTTTTTCTTATCAATTTCCGTTACTCTCTACGAAGCTACTACCAGTAACACTTTCTTCGCCACCCATCCCACTACTTCTATCAATATCGCCAATTGATGTAAATCCGGTACCAGCAGATGATCCACCACCAACTGCATGACTGTCGGAAACAATGGGAGAACTCAAAGTTCTTCCCAGATTATTTAATCCACCGAGGCTATTCAGTCCATTTAATACATTTAGTCCGTTAAGTCCATCCAACCCATTAAGCCCATTTAAGCCACCACTGTTCATGTTGCTAACATTGCTCAAATTGCTCATTCCACCGATACTACCCATATTGTTCGTATTCATGTTCATGCTCACGTTCATATTCATGGGAATATTATTTATACTATTCATATTGCTGCTCAGACTGTTTAAACCCATATTGTTTATATTGCCCAAATTCAAATTTGGAATATTCATATTGAATACATTATTCATGCCACTGGTTCCACTAACACCGCTGCTGCCACTTGCCCCAGTATGATTCAAACTCAATCCACCAATACGGCTTGCCAAATCATACGTGGTGTTATCTCCTTTCAATAACTGATTTGATGCCATATTCATATTAGTTGGAGTGTTTGATGAATATCCTGAATTCACACGAACACCGTTGATGATCGGAGTTCCAGGAACAGAATTAATTATATTCGAACGATTGCCCATTTCAATATTATACCCATCAGATGCTGAAGATTTGAACTTGCTATAATTCTGTTGCTGTGCTTGATTTTGATTTTGTATATACTGATTGTTACCATAATGTTGGGAGTTTTGGTTGAACTGAGAATTCATGTGACTTGGCAACGAGTTTGATCTTGATGAATAGTTCGAGTTCATAATATGTTGATTGTTATGATTCAAATTATTTTTGTTGTTATGATGGTGACTATGGTTGACATTGTGGTGGTGATTACCATTATTGGTATTACTGTTATTAGCTGTACCATTTGCATTGTTACCATCACTATTATTACGATGCTGGTTGTGTGCATGTCCATTTATAATAGCACTTTGAACCCTTGGCGCACCACATTTGAGGCAACAGACATTCTTCGCAAAATTATGATATGCGCATGTTTCGTTTAAACATTTCCAATCACCTGCACGAAAAGGAACATTCGAAGATTGTCGACTGCTATAACCACTGTTGCTGTTGCCATTGCTATTATTATTATTATTATTATTATTATTATTATTATTATTATTATTATTATTACTATTGTTACTACCATTGTTATTCATATTCACGCTGCCACCGGACATAGAGATATTAAAACTGTTAACATTGGAATCATTTTTGTTTATATTATAATTATTTGAATTCCCATTATAGCTATTATAGGTATTGTAATGATTGTTATTTGGGTTATAATTCATTGAATTTACTCCATTATTATTCATGTTGTGATTTGAGTTGTTGTTGTTGAATCCTTTACTTTGTAAATTTATAGATGATCCATTTGCAGAAGACCCATTCCCGTAAATTGATTCCTGTACTGCTGCTGCAGAAGCAGCAGGAAAGGAGCATCTAAAGCAGGCTGTTCTTCTTTGAAAATTCGAAAAACCACAAGATGGGCAGGTCCAGTCACCTGGTCTTGGTTTATTCTTCGAAGATGGGAATGGAGACAAAATATCTTGGGCTTTGTCTAGCACACGAACAGAAGAAGGTTGTAGCTCAATCAATCTCTCGTTTAGTGTCTGACCATTCATAGACAACGATTCGATAGCATCTTCATGTGATGCAAAGATAGCAAAGCCAGAACAAGTCCTTACAGCCTCAGCGTTTGCGTTGTTTGAGAGAGCAAAAGAATCATTTGGCTGGTTGGATACAGGAGTGACAAGCGCAGGACTTTTTATGCTCCAAAACGCTATCGCACGTCCGTTAAATTGATTGAACCATGATTCAAGCTCTGACTGGGTCGTATCACTTGGTAAATTGGTCATGTATATAATTCGTGATTTTTCAATGAAAAAATGACTCAAGTCCAGGTTCATATCATGTGGTTTTTTGAAGATATATGGAGAGGTATTTGTTTCAAATATTTTTTTAACGATTGATAGCATCACTTCAATGTTAGAAACCGTTTCTGTCGTACTGTTGATACTTAGGGCCTCCTTTACAACGTTCAAACTCAATGAAGCATAGTCAATAGAATTAAACTCAGCCATCTGGTTTTCTTCTTCGTACTTCATGAACTCTTTCTTGAGGTCGAAATATCTTGGGTACTCAAGGTAGTTCGGCAACTGAGCGCCCACTTCTTTTGCGTGTTTGATAAATTTCAGCCTGAGATCCCAACCTCTAGCTGAAATGAAAGTGAAAGGTTTTTCCTTGACAATGCAGCAGGTATGAATCGAATCGCTAAGATCTTGAATAAAGTCTTGAAATGTAGCACTCGAAGCAACTGCCCCTCCAGAAGTCTCATCTTGGTCCTGGAGGTCTCTGAATCTGTAATCTTTCTTCTGTAAGATGTCAAATTCAGGGGTGTCAACAACCATGTAAGAAGCACCAGTAAACGATATTTTGTTTAGATTGTACTCTTCCGTTGATTCGAAATCTATAAACACATAGATTGGAGATACATTCACAACAGACTCATTTGAAATCACTGCAGGAGTTGTGTTAGTGGTGGCAGGGGTCGTAGCTGGCGGAGTTGAAGTTGATGATGCCAAAGATGGGAGAGTAGTGGTAATATTCTCAGAAGAACTTTGGTTCATTTTAGAACTCGGTGTGCTTACTTCCTCGACGCTAGTCGAAGATTTGGTATCTGATGTAGCTGTCTTGGAAAAAGGATCCGAAATATTTGTCACCTCTGTCATGTTGAAGAATAATAGAACAGGTCACAGGTTCTCTATCGAGTAATGTAGAAGTGAATTGTTGAAAAGATGTAAGAAACAGTAGTTCCAAGAACTTGAGCGAAAGTAGTGAACGTTATCTTTGTTATTAAGAGAAATGAACGAAAAATGCTGCTGAAAAATAGTCAGTCACTTCAAGCAGCAGACTACTTGGGATATGACAAAACAAAAGTTAACAAATGCCAAGAGGAAAAAGGAATCTAAGCCACTAGTCTTGCTCAGAATTAATCTCGTTACGGTAAATGAAATTATAGAAGCTTTCACATATGCGATGCTTCGTAGGTCGAAGATCTAGGTTTGAAAAAATGCACCAGAACGTCAATCAGCTTCCCCGACAAAAAAACTGTTAGACCCCAGCGAATGGAAATGGAGAAAATTGGAAGAGAAATTCAAGAACTGCGACAAAACAAAATGTCGCGGTTTCAGTCACGTGACCATCTGTATTTATATTTTTGGATTCTTGTTGTTATATTGCATGTTTTGGGTTTGAGTTGGCATTTCTAGAACGGGAATTGATCATCCTGCACGATTTTTTGAAAGTTTTGCATCAGAAAAATTATTGCTAGCAGTTGGATTGAGTGGTCCTAATCTAAAGAGTTCTTTTGCAAATTGAAGAAAGCAAAAGTAGGGCCAGAAAGCAGTCACCCTACTAAATCTAGTTCTGCATTTTGATCTTCAATTACCTGATCGTGTTTCTTTACGCCTCGTATATTTCAGCCATTACGTTAAGAGAAACACTGTGCGTTTAGTTGAGCTCTAACAATGACTTTCAAGCAAGAGGTCTTGCAAATGGGTGTGGGTACTCTGCTTTTGGGAAACGATTCAGACAAGAGAGATGACCAGCCCCCATTGTTTGATCCGAGAAGAACGACACAAACTCTCTTTAAAGTACAATTGTATGTCTGTTTCACTCTTGGCTTGCTTTGCTTTTTTCTGTTCTGCTTTTTCCGATATAAGTTTCCTCTACTGTTTACAGTGAGAAGCTATAGAAACAAGAATATAAAGAAACTACCAAACGACATGTTTAGTTGGATCAGGATTCTAATTTCAATCAACAATGACCAGCTTTTGCAGGTTATAGGCTTGGAATCTTACGTTTTTTTATGCTTTTTCAGAATGTCAATCAAAATACTATTTTCATTGAGTGTCTTGGGTCTCTGTATATTGAGTCCCGTGAGATACTTTATGACAGGATCATTTGATAAAGACGACTCCACTTTCAAAGCTGTGCATGAGTATTTGACATCAATAAACGTCATAACTCCGAATGGTAAAGGATCCGATGAAGACGAAAATGCAGAGCCCGTCATTTACCTGGCCATTTGCACTTTGTTCACCTACATTTTTACAGCTCTGATCTACTACTTTTTGTTCAAGGAGACAAATCATATAATCAAAACCCGGCAAAAATTTTTGGGTTCTCAACGCTCTTTAACTGATAGAACAATAGTAATCAAAAATATCCCCGAGCAGATGTGTAATGAATCAGGATTGAAAGAGCACATACAGGAACTCCAGGTTGGAAAAGTGGAGCAGATAAATTTTGTTTACGACTATTCTCCATTGGTTAAACTTTACGAGAAACGAGGCTCACTGATACAGTCTTTGGAAGTGCTGTATTCAAGAATTTGTGGGTTGAACGTGAATTTGTTTCATTCGTCAAATATACAAAATGTTCATCTGAGAATTTCAGAGAAATTCAAACCTCCTTCTGATGATGAGATATTGTACAATCCAGATGTGACCAGCATTGATACAAGTGATGATAAATACTACATTTTGGCGACTGATAATGATAAGTTTAACAAAAAAAGGCGAAGTTGTTTTAAAATCACACCATCGAACAAAGAATTGATAGACTCACAGTCCAGAGAGCTTATCGAAATCACAGACGAAATATCCTCCTTAAAAGAAAAAGCAGAGTTTAAAAGGCTACCCATTGCCTTTGTTACGATGGATTCTGTTACTGATGCTCAGATGGCCGCTCAAGCAGTGTTTTCTCCAAAAGTTTTCGAGTTAATTACGGAATTGGCTCCTGCTCCTTTGGATGTCAACTGGAACAATTTGTTGCTAGACAACAAATCTGTTTTTTTAAGAAAAAATATTATTGAGTTTATCATAATCGTCTTTAGTTGCTTGTTGATTATTCCCATCCGTTACATCACTTCTTTGCTCAACGTGAACTCCATAAGGAAAATATGGAAGGAATTTGGTGATTACTTGGTGAAGCATGAGAAAGTTCGGACGGCAGTGACAGGTTTATTGCCAACTTATTTATTCACAATCATAAATGTTATTTTGCCATACGTTATTTCTTTGCTTTCCAGTCTTCAAGGTCTTGGATCAAAGGGTGATGTTGAGCTTTCCATCATAAAGAAAAATTTCTTGTACATTTTTTTCAATCTTTTTTTGGTCTTCACGTTGTTTGGTACCCTTTCAAGTTATAAGGCTTTGTTAACAGATACCACAAAGATAGCTCCATTGCTTGCAACCTCAATCAAATCGCTATCGTTGTTTTATATTGATTTGATTTTACTTCAAGGACTAACAATGTTTCCTTTCAAACTACTTCAAATAGGAGATCTCTGCATTTTTTTCTGGAGCTTCATAGTGAACTTTAATACTAGAACGCCTAGATTGTTTCGAGAATATCTATACAAACCACAGATATTTGATTTAGGTCTCATTCTCCCTCAACATATGCTAATTTTCATAATTACTATTCTCTATTCATCAATCTCAACAAAGATTCTTGTTGCTGGCTTGGTGTACTTTATTTTGGGCTTTTACACTTATAAGTATCAGCTAGTTTACTCTCTGGTACATCCATATCATAGTACGGGTAAAGCATGGCCAATAATTTTCAAGAGGGTATGTCTTGGAGTATTTTTTCTTCATCTACAAATGTTTGGTTCATTAGCCTTGGAGCAGTCTTTCATTTTGGCTGCTTTGATGCTACCACTTTTCCCGAGTACTGTGGTAGCACTGATGTTTTTTGATAGAAACTATAAGCCCTTATTGCATTATATCGCACTTGATGCAATCAAGACTCAAGGGAAAAGTGTCGAATCTGAGTCCGAGGATGGTATAGACTCTTTGTTAATGAGTACGGGGTTATCACAAGACAAAAATGTTAAAAGGAAAAGTAGTGTTGTGAGTTTAAGACATTTTCTCGATGGTGACGACGAATGTGATGCAGTACTGCTGGATTCTTCTCTTGGTAATTCCCAAGATACTGGTGACGATCACGAAAACGCTGTGGTATCTGATGAAAACGAAGGAGCTATTCAAGTATTCGATGCGGGCATAAACAGTCCATTAACAGACTCGTCTAGACAAACGGCTAACACAAAACTCAAAGGTAAAGCAATTGACCGTGAAAATGCTCATGATAGTGCTCTTGATATAAATTCTCCTCTGGCTTCATACTTGTCGCCAACACCACTTGTAATGGCCAAATCACGTGTGAACAGAAAACATAGCACAATTGAGGAAGAAAGAGAATCCACACAAAGTTATGTGCACCCGTGCTTATTAGAGACGCCGGACGATGTTATTGTTGGTTTTTGCAACGACAGTGTTGATTATATAAAGTTCAGACTCAAAACTAATGAAGAGAATGCATCAGGTGATGACCAAAGAAATGCTGTTCACATATCAAGCGATAGCAATGGAGAGGAAAACATTAATGGTACAGGCGTTGACTTAGAATCCCCAGGTGGTAAAGTTGTAGGATTTGTCACGAGGAGTTATCCTGTAGAGGAAGTATTTTAGTACCGATATATTGTATAAGGATTGAATAATGTCTTCTTCTTACGCTGTACACGAATATTGGCATGCAAACTAAATATCTATAAAAGCACGACACCAACACCACTACCATTATTGCCGAATTGATGGTCGGTCTCATTCAAACCACCATCGATGTGATTTGTTCTGTAATTGAATACATAATAGTTCAAGAACCCATCGCCGGCTCCAAATTTCAAATCGTCCAAAAATAGTGTGTTGTCTTGAGAACTCAATGCGTTAAATACGTCAATACCTATTTTTCTTGCTTCAATCATGGCATCATTAACCAACGACTTGAGTCTTTTTTTCAAATTCTCTTGACTTTCTTCGTCTTTACTCGATTTTCCAACACCGACCTCAGAAGCATAGTAATATAGATATGCAATCCCAATATCTTTGTGCTTAGGGTTCTGTAAAACAGTAAAAGGCAAGATGTAGTAGGAGATGAAATCAGTAACATTCTTAGTCTCCTCATTTTCAACTACAAATGTATGGATAACTTTGCCATCTTGTTGTTTTCCGCCATAGATCCAATGTTTAACATCATCTTTTGACATGATTTGACTGATGTCATACCTATCTCTCCACGAATCATAGAGTTTCCACACTGAATCAATATCTCTGTCTTCCATCTTTCTCCAGCCCTTCGTTTTTGGTTCACCACTCAATGTAGTTTTCGCAATCATGCTTGCCTTTGTTTCACCCTGAGGAAGAGAGCTGAATCCAACTTCGTACAGTTTTCCCCAATCCAAAGGTCTATGCCCATATCTGCATGTACTCACTGGTCTAGGCAAAACAGTTCCCGAAGAGTATAAAGCTTGCCAGATGTTTTGCAAGTTCACTCTTCTGGTGATCTCTTTAATCAATAAAGGTGCTAATCTTTTAGATCTTAGTTGCTTGTGAACACATAAGAAATTGATTTCCACACTTTTGATATCTTTCCCTCTGATAGTTAAATCGCAAGGAACACCACTAATAAAAGCTATCAATCTTCCGGTATCTTTCACACGTACACCGATATGCCAGTTTTGCTTCCATCCAGGGGGTTTCAGGGCCCAGTTGAAAAAATTTCTTGAATATGCAAATCTGAATGTAGCATCATGATCCTCAACGTAGTGATCATAAAGTAGTTCATACAATTGGTTCAAATCAGTGTCAGATTCCAAGTCGAGAGTAGTCCACTCAAATGAAGTATGAATTGGGTATGGTTCTTGTCTTACAGTTTCGACAGTTTTTGAGATATCTATAGGTCCTTCGGTTTCTACTTTTTCGTCGAAGCTTGGTACAGGTTGTGTTTTCCAGAACTTATAGCTATCCATAGGTTTTGGAGGTGCCGCTGGGGCTTGTTCCTCCTCTGGAGCAAGTGCTAGTTGCTGGAAAAGGTCGGCAAGAGTTTTCTTTGACTTGTTTTGATCACCGTTATCTGACATTGTAGCTGCTCTTGATTTAACTTACCTGCTGAAGTCTGTCGCTTTCAAGTTGCGTTGTTAGCCTATGGCGTTTTAAACCTGTGATGTTTTTAAACCTTCGTCTTGTCTTCGAAATGCCAGCGGACTCTGTCATCTCGTCAAAAGTCGCGGTTTCGTTTTCGGAGAATCTGCGGTAAGAAGCATGAATTAATCTATTTTACGATTCTATAGACACGAAAGAGAATCGGAACAGGCAAAGAAGAGTCGCTTGCTAGCTCAAAGCTACTATGGATCTGAATGGTGAGGATACAACCAGATATACCATTTGCTTTGATCTCTTTTCAGAAACAGACATTTTTGAGTCCGATTCCCGTATTTCTGAGATTTATTTGGAAACCTTAGTTCAGAAGAATATTGCTCAGCCGCTTGCCACGTATCGAAAAAGCCCTTGGATAGAAAAAGTGTGGCAAAGTAAGGACATATTTCACTCAAAAAACAGCCAGGAACAGTCGAAGACGATCTCTCTGTCGACTTGGGGTGACAAAATAAAATCTACAAAATTACAGTTAAAGAGGCAAGCTTGCTCTAGGGTCAACAACATAGACTACAGATTTACTGCCGTGGAGATTACCCCAATTGAGCCTGCACATCTAATAATGTCAGTTTCAGGAAGCCTAAATCAGCTTCTCCCAGTTAAAACTACCCCCAAATCGTATGCAACCGATAAGTTATGCGCCGAACTCCTCGGATTCGGAGTTGTCAGACTTTATAAAGATTCGGAAAATCACATCAACCTGTTCAAGATTGACTCAGCCGGACTCAAACATGTTCCTGGAGATGATACAACTCTTGCGATTTTGGCTGTTCCATTTTACTTCAGTGCCAGCGACTTACTCTTAGGGTTCTTTGACGAGGATGATGCCAAACAACTGTCACATATTCGTCTCATCAAATCATCTTCCCCCAACAGATTCATGATACTTCTTAAATTTCGTTCCAAAGAAACTGTCAAACCTTTTCTGAGAAAATACCAGGGACGAAAATTTAATTCCTTCGAACCAGAAACATGTTCTGTTGTGGAAGTCAAAGAAATAGTTTTCAGGCCTAAAGCCAAAGATGATGGGGGGCGTATCAAAGTGGCTTTACCATACTTGCTTGAAGATCCCTTCACAAATGATAACACTAAAAGCTCTAATATAGCAGAAGGCAGCAGAATTTATACAGAGCTAGCGACTTGTCCGGTTTGTCTTGATCGGCTAGACAGCAGCGTAACTGGTTTGTTCACTATTCCTTGCCAACATACATTTCATTCATCTTGTTTATCGAAGTGGAAAGACGATACTTGTCCCGTTTGTCGTTATTCCAATAAGATAAGTAAAACAGTAGATGACTTTTCATCACTGTCTTTATTAGACAATGCAAGTACAAGCAATCCTGATAACAGTGAAAAATGCACGATTTGCGGACTCATGGAGCATTTATGGATATGCTTAATTTGCGGTAACGTTGGTTGTGGTCGTTACGATCAACAACACGCAATACGACACTGGGAAGAAACAGGACATTGCTTTTCTATGGAAACTAATACTCAGCGAGTGTGGGACTATGCCGAAGACGGGTATGTTCATCGGCTTGTACAAAATGAAGCAGATGGAAAAATAGTCGAGTTACCGCTTCGTGATGATAGCAAAAAGAGTAGTGACGAAAAAGTTGAAAAAATTGGATTTGAATACTCCAAAATGCTTATTGGGCAACTTGAGAGCCAACGGGAGCATTACGAAAAAATAATAACTGGTCTAAATTCTGACTTGGCTTTTCAAAAACAAACATCATCAAGATTTACTGAAAAAGTTGGGTGGATGGAAAAACAAATAAATGACATCAATGCAAAGATGAATGCAAAGACAAGAGAACTAAAAAGTCTAGGAAATATAAAGCAACAGCTGGGCACACTCAAAAAAGAGCTTACTGATGCAAATGCGCTAAATGAGGCATTCTCAACAAAAATAAAGTTAATTGAAGATGAAAATGTGGTGCTAAAAAATAAAAATAACGACTTGCAAGAGCAAGTGACAGATCTAATGTTCTTCTTAGAGAGTCAAGAAAAATTCAAAAACGCATCAGATGATGTGAAGGAGGGCCATGTGGTTATGGTTCCTAAAAAGAGTAACAAGTCAAAATCAAAGAAGCATTAGAAATATGCAGACTCGATATAAAAAAGGGATATTTATAGATAAATTAACTTTTGCGTTGAAAAACCTCAACAGTGGTCTGCGACCACTATGAATATCAGTTTATCGATGCAAAAATGTTCTAAAGCTAATAATACAAAAAGCAAGAAATTTAAGTAAAGAACAGGGCATTATGCCAATTGATGCTGTCTGGAATATGAGAAATCTGTGAAATAAACGGACTCTTTCAGTTTTCCATGCTCGTCAGATTTCTGAATCTTGATAATTGAAGATGTGCTGTTCGATCTGCTCTCTTCAATATCGTTGTACATCAGTTTAGTGATGGGGGAGTTGGGAGGAGTAATTTCCAACGATGTGAACTCATCATCAAAATTCTCAGCCATCTCAGGGTCACACACGACTGGCACTATAGGAGGAGGTTGTAATTCATCATTTTGATCTCGTAAATGATTCCAATTGATATACCTGAAAAATTGGTGTTTCTCTACTTTCGCAAAGATCTCATCGTCGTCAATATTTATTCTCTTGTCCATGTTTTTGTTGAGACATTTAGCCAAAAAATCTTTGGAAATTTGAGACAAATAGAAAGGATACCTTACTTTCTGAGTAATAACTTTTTCCATGATCCTTTTATTGTTGTTTCCCGTGAAAGGTGGCTGGCCTGTGAGCATGTCAAAAAGTACAGCACCCAAGGACCACCAGTCACACTTTGAATTATACGTTTCTCCTTTTATTACTTCAGGTGCAATGTATTGGGCTGTTCCATCCATTGAATTACTCTGGCCAGACACTTTACTCAAACCGAAGTCAGTTAAAACTAAATGACCATATCTATTCAACAAACAATTTTCAGGCTTCAAGTCTCTGTAGATAACTCCAGCATTGATGTGTAGGTGTCTTAATGCTAGAATCATCTCTGCCACATAAAAGCAAGCAACCTTCTCACTCATTATTCTTTCTTGTGATAAGTGAAAAAACAATTCTCCGCCTTCGAGATATTCCAAGAATAGATAGACCTTATCAAAATCTTGGAATGCATAGTATAACTTCACAATATTGGGATGTGTCACCTTTTCAAGGATAGTTCGTTCAGTCAATGTCCTTTCGTAATTTTTTGTATTGACAATCATAGTTACTTTTTTCAGTTGTTTCTGAGCATATAGTTTTCCAGATTTCCTGTGTTTCACCAAAATGACTTTTCCAAAAGATCCCTTGCCCAATACCTTTATTGGTTGAAAATCTGATACAACAGGCTTTTGCTTCTCGGTGATAGTAACTTCTGGTGCTTTGATGTTAGAGTTTTGTCTACTTTCACTTTCGTGTTCTGCTTCATAAAGCTCATCGAACTTGACCTCGTATGATGTGCCCAACCTGTTATCGATATGCCCCACTGAAATCACACTGTTCGATCTATACTTTCTGAAGTGTTCAATGTCACTGGAGTAACCCTCATTGAAGTTATTAGGATTTATATTCTCGTCATTTGATTTATTGGTGATCAGGCTGTTGTCGAGATTGAGTTGCTGATTAAAGTTTGAGGATAATCCTTCTTCATCAAAAGTGAACAGATCTTCCATTGAACCAAACTGAATGTAAAGATTCGAATTTTTTCTACGACTCGTGCCACTTGCTCATAGAACTGACAAAACTTTATGCTTTTTTGCACGAGCTTTGTGCTCTTAAAGTACCCCTGTTCTATTTCTCCCACATCTTGTAAGAAAAATGCGACTTTATTTTCATTTTCATCACTACTTCGCAGACTATACTCCGTTAGTTTATTCCCCAAAAACGTAACGATAGGCTACAGATACATATTAGCACACTACATACTTGAAAAGGAAATGCATAGTCAAAGAGATTACAGACTAGAATAAATGTATCTGTAGGGAGTTTTACTTGATCGTTGTTGTTCAATCTTCTGTAAAAATACTCACTGAGCAATTTTCTGTATTTAGACTGCTGAAGCTAGCTAGCTTTAAATCAGAAAGAAATGTAAGCAGTAGCCCTAAAGACTGTAAGTATGAGTTTTTGATTGTTTCGTGCAACAAAAAAAATGGAAGTTTTATGAAAAGAACTGATAAGTTTATTAATCCCCGAGATAGAGAAATTAATCAAACAGTGAGTGTTTTCGCTCCAATTTCTTCAATCTAAAATTATTTGCAAGCTCCATAATACTTTGAGACATTAGAAAATCTATTCCAGCACCATTGAACGGGCAAAAGAGAAATAGAGGAGGCAAAAGGTGTCATTATGAGTAAAAAGAGTGGTAGTGCACAAAAGGTAATGCCCAACATCAAAGGGAATGGAAGAATTGGGGCCAAAGGTTCGAATGCCAACCTGAACACTGTTGCCAATTCAGTTCTACACGACAAATGGAAAGACCCCAAAAAATGGCCTAAGAGCCTTCACAACTTCATTGGACGATCCTTTCAACTCGCAGGTAAGAAAAAGTTCAACGACAACGAAATCCAACAGTTCAAAAATCAGCTAAAAAATTTGATCAACCTGGCAATATCTTCGGGAAATATCATGAAGAATGATTGGGATAAACAAGAGCTACCCTTGCTTGCCGGAGCAGGTCAAAAGAAATTGTCATTGTACTGTGACGATAAAGAGGGAAGTGAGAAAAGGGTTAGAATGACTGAAAGTGGCAAGGATAATGAACCCATAACTATTGGCTCAGATAGCGATGATCACGAGGCCAGCGGCAATAGTAATAGAATTAAAAGGGTAAATATATTTGGTGAAGAAGAATCAGGTTCAGACTCTGAATCCAACAGTAGCGACTATGCTACATCAATTTCTCATAAACGTACTAAACCTGCAATATCCTTGAAAGACAGCTTGAAAAGACTTAAAAAACAGAAAAAGGAAGAATCTACTCCGATGAACAGTGCTATTATCGCCGATGGCTTCGGTTTAACAGACGAGCAGAAAAAGAGGTTGCGAAGTAAAAGATTTGAACGAGAACTATCGACACCTGTAAATAGCAATTATCGTGAAACGGCAGTTTCTACTGACCCAATAGTTGGGCAGAATCAAAACCTAGAGAAGAAGTATTTACGATTGACCTCCCAGCCTAACCCTGAAACTGTTAGGCCATTAGGAGTTCTATGTAAAACTTTACAATTACTCTTTGATAAGTACTTCGAGGGAGCCAAATATAGTTATTTATGTGACCAATGCAAATCGATGAGACAGGATTTGACTGTCCAGAATATAAAAGAAGACTTCTCAGTTATGGCCTACGAATTTCACTCGAAGTTGGCAATAGAAAATAGTGATTGGGGTGAGTTCAACCAATGTCAATCGCAACTCAAGCTTTTGTACAGTATACCCGAAATTAACAAACCTAACTATTTTGAATTTCTAGCTTACAGGGTTTTATATTACATCTTGACGAATAATTATAGTGAAGTTTTTGAGTTAGAGTTAGCTCTGATCAACGAAGGTTCAAAAATTGAAAACGAGTATTTGGTTTATGCATTGCAAATATTTAAGCATGTTTACAGTTCAGACTACTGGGAACTATCCAAACTAGTGAGAGCCATCGTGACCAAAAATAACAAAGGTGAGAGGCTAACGAACAGCACAGATAACGATAAGCGATTAATGATTACAGACAATGATGCACTACTGTTGAAGCACAATAAGCTATTTCATTTGACAAGATTTATTGACAGCATCATGGAAAGGGTGAACATACAAACATTATCCATTGTCTGTAAAGGATACAAGCAATTACCCGTCTCCTATTTGAAAGAAATTTTATGCAAAGAAAAAGAGGAAGATTTCAGAATCTTTCTGCAAGATAATAATTTACAATCATTTGTAGTGGAAAACAGCTCGTCGTTCAACTGTATGAAGGCACGTTTTACAGTAGAAGATATGAAATCAAGAATATTCAAAAAGGTCGATATCAAGGGTCAAGTATAGGGTAAAATGCTCGAGTTAAATTACTATAAAAAGTATAAAATACAGAACTTGAATGAATCCTCTTCAGAGTTGATCTGGTTCATTAGAGAAATACATGATTTGCGTTATAAACTTCCCCTTATATCTTGTAATAGAAGAACTGGTAATGTAGCCTTCTTTATTAAAATTGCATGTTATTAAATGGTTAAGCATGACATGGTGGGGTACCAAATTCCGCTCTATTAGTTGCATCTTGTCTGCATGCTTGAGTCTGTTGTTGGATTTAGTGCTTCCATTGCTATTTTCTCTCAACAGTTTGCTCCGTATTTTACCGCTATTTCTGTTGTTTCGATGTATCGATGTTGAGGAACAAGAAGAGTTGGAGCTTCCAGATCGTTTCAATAAAGGCCTGGAGGGTTTGTGCGTGCTATATTTATCCATCAAGTTCAAGTCATTTATTCGATATCGATAAATTTCATTGACATGGGGCACGTTAGATTCTTGATATTGGTATGGGAATGTTTTGTAATTCTTGCTGTTGGAATCGTTCAATAAATTGGAATTTAAGTAGACAGGTAACAAGGGAGGTGGTTCGAATTTCAAGTCTTTCAAAAATTCAAAATGATTCATTCGGTCAAATTCTTCATCTGTGTAATCGAGTGGAGACTTATATGGGTATTTCAATGTTGCAGGATCGTAAAAAGGAGGGATCTCTGTCACATACTCTGGCTCTTTTTTTTTCAAAAAAGGCGATTCCGAACGGTTAATGTCCTTACCCAAGTATTGGTAGTGCGTGTCGGGTGTCCCCTCTCTTGAAACTGAGTAATCCCCATTGAAAGATTGGCCTTCAGAATCACTCTCTTCATCAATTTTCATGGTACTGTAATCTTCCTCTTCATCGTACTGAAAGTCGTCCAAGATTTCATTAAGGGGTAACTCGTTGTACGTGTGTTCATCTGTCAAAGCATCAGAAAAAAACGACACAGAAGCATTTTTGCTGTGGGTACCAGACGTCTGCACGTTATAGAAGGGCCGCTGTGGAGAAATGTCGTTACTAAACTTGGGTTGTTGGTCAACTTCAGGATGGTACTGGCATGATGAGTTGGAGTCGAATATGGAAGTTGAATATACATGTTCGGACACATCGTTTCCTCCTGGAGAAAAATCGCTGGTTATTGTCTTGGGACGCTTTGTGAAGTCTGGCAACTGGGGAAACTGTGGCAGATCGTGGACATTGCCTTGCTTTTGGTTTAGAAACTCCATGCCTTTGTTGGCCTGCTGAATGCTGCTATTATTTGCATCTGTCAGTGTCGGGCTACCTTGCATGGCATCGTGCACGTGGTACTTGAGCAACGGCACGGAGTCTCCTGGAGACATCGGATCGGGCGTTCTTTTGCTCGTCATCGGGTAACTTTCTGTTAGCTGACTGGCTCGCTGGCTCGTTGGTTTGGTGACCGGGTCCCCTGCACGTATGTCGTCAACAACACCCGTTGTGAATACTGTCCCGTCGTCGTGAATGCTGCTCTTTATGTGCCTCCCTCCCTCTTTTCTCTTCTCCTCGTTCTTCCCCATCGTCAGGCGGGCGGAGCAACAGTTGACAATCGGAAGATAGCAGACAGGCACAGCCGTCCGTGCCGTGGCGGGGGAAGCAGTCATTACGTCAGCCCGTTTCGGAACTCGGAGTTTCTATTGAGCGCTCCCAAATAGGCAATTTTGTCACGATGCAACTCTCTGGCACGAAGAGCTTCGTGAAGCGGACACTGGCTGCCAGTCAGAGGATAGTTTTCCAATATTGGAGGGTGTAAAGCTTTTGATGTTGCTGCCGTTATATCTGTTTTCTCCCGTTCTGGGAATGTCCTTTAGATGCACAGCTCAGTAACAACAAGAGAACAGAGAGACCAACCAGGCAATTGAAAAGAGATGGTTTTGATAAGACAGTTACTGGTTACTGTAGTCTTTGCGGTTTTCACCGGAGGAAATTTTGTTCATGTTCCGGTAGTAAAGAAAAGACACGATAAGGGGGATTTGGAGAAGAAACTAGCATACGAAGCATCGCAGCCACATTTCCTGCTGAAAAACAGAAACAGATTGGTGAAGAGAGACGATTCGGACGCAAGCTTCGAAATGGAGATTAAGTTTGACCAACTCATATACGAAGTACATTTGTCAGTTGGTTCAAACAAGGAGGATGTTGTCCTACTCGTTGATACTGGCTCCTCGGATTTAATAGTGAATTCACAGAGTAACACTGAATGTTTAGCTGACGGTGATAGTGAAGGTAGTGAGGACAATCAGTTGTATACAGGTACCGAGCAAATCTCAGACTTTGACGATACCTCCGAGGGTGATGATTCTCAAAACTTATGCAAGGCAGAGCCGGTGTCAGCATCGACATCGAAGGGATCTAACTCCAAGGCTCAACCCACATACCCTCATATCACCAGGAGCATTGATATCAGTCCAACAAGTGAAGCTTACCTGACGAAGATAGGTTCGAAATTGGAAAGTTTTTACAACTGTATGGTTTATGGTGTTTACAATCAAGACAACTCTACCACGTTCACCAACCTCAGCATTCCGTTAAGCATCACCTTTGCGGATGGAACGGGGGCTAGCGGCTATTTTGGAACGGACGATATCTACTTTGGAAAAACCAAGATTGATAACATGACTCTGGGGGTGAATGTTAACACGTACAAACAGAGTGGTGTTCTTGGCTTGGGTTTCAGAGCCAATGAAAATCCCTTTCAAGAAGGTTACGCTCAGTACGATAACTTCCCCTACCGTTTAAAGAGTCTCGGAATGATCGACAAAGTCGTCTACTCATTCTATGCTCCCTACGAAGGAACGTCTTCAGATGCAATCATCTTTGGTGCGTACGACTCAGGCGGATATGAGGCATCGACTGGACTGACACTTGTGCCAATCATTGATTATTCCATCAGTGCTAAGGCTGGAGAAGGGCCGTACTATATTTCAATCACACTCAACTCACTTTCGTTCACGGGAATTGGATTCACCAACCAGCTAATAGCGTCTGGGAACGCCCCGGCCATTCTAGACTTGGGTTCCACTGCAAGTATTGTTCCTTATTATATTTTCAACGAAATCATCGTCAAGTTTAATTTCCAGTGGTCATCTCAATTGAGCTCGTACGTTGTTTCTGCATCAGATATACCGAAAGAAACGGCGTATGTTACGTTTAACTTCCAGAATGCACTCATCAAAGTTCCTGTCATTGATTTCACCTATCCGGTTATTGACGAAGAAACGCTTTCTACGACTGGGTTGCGATCCATTTCCATTTCTTATTCCGAGGACGACTACTTTCTGCTAGGCGATGATTTCTTGAGCTCAACCTTTTTCGTCGTTGATATGGAGGAAAAGAACGTGGCTTTGGGACAGGTTAGTGTCGGTGGTGGTGGTGGTTCCTCAATTGTCACCGTCACTGGTGATATTGTCGATGCAGTGAAATCTTCCAACTGGGCTAACGTATACGGATTCGAGGGATCGACGAGCCTCGTGTTGGAAGTGGTAGACGATCCGAACAACATTACCGTCACGACTGAGCAAACTTCTGGAACTGACCTCCAGTTGTTCCTTGCTGGAGTGGGTTCAGAGCTAGGGTGGTAAAAAAATTCCGTAAGGAAGCGTAGTAATTACAAAACACGGCAGTTAGCTTTTTCATTTTTGGCTATTGTAACAATAAATAGTGTTTATAAATAGGTAATTCAACCAATTTATGGCGTGAAAAAAAGTAGAGTAAGACGGGGATAATTAGTTACACAAGAGTCATTATATGAAATAGAGAAAAATAACAAAAACAATGACCAAAACAATCAAGACGATTGTGGTGGCAATAGTAAAAGGGTAAATGTAATTGATAGAGGAGAATAAAAGTGAACAAAATATTGAGTGATTAAGGAAAATAGTGACTTTCCTTTCTCCTTCCTCTTTCTTTTTCTTTTTTCCAGGAATAGTACTACACGCTTGTTGTGTGGAATGGTATCAAAACATCTACTCTCCGGAAGAAACGGAATCGAACAAAATAAAAGTGTGGGTGAAGTTTAGAATATCATTTTTTGGTGGTCTTAGTGGACTTCGAGGAAGAGGTCTTAGCCGAGGCTGCCTTAACCGAAGAGGTAATCTTTGCGGATGAAGAAGCCTTTGAAGAGGAAGATTCCTTAGCAGTGGTGGATCTTGCGGTGGTGGTGTAGAGGGTAATGGAAGGGGCGTAGGATGCAGAAAAGGATGTTTCGGAAAAAGAGTTTGGATCATGGACGGTGGCCAACTTGAGGTCGGTTACACCCTGGTAGCCGTAAGTCTCGTTGTAGGAGGCGGCGGAGGTAGCGTGAGGGAAGGTGGAGGTGACGGCGACGATGTCCTCGGATGCTGGAGCAAAGTTCTTTAAAGCGATGGCGACCTCGTAGTCGTCCAAGTCGACGGCAAGGTACAAGTATTGAAGAATGGCGTCACCGAGGATGACGGTGTCGTTGAAGGTTGCCTCGACTCCGAAAACAACAAAGTCGCTAGTCTTGTTGTTGGAGATGTCCACCAATGGGAAGGACAGGTCAGAGACAGGAACCTCGACTTCGACACCCTGGAAATCCAAGCTCAAGGAGAGATTGGCAATGTCAGAGGCCTTGGCAACAAAGGTCTTGAGGTCCTCTGAGTAGTAGAAGCCCGCTCTGGCGACGATCTCGTCGTACAAGTAGTAAGGGAAGGATGCGGTGGTGGAGGAGGTGTCGATGATGGCAGCGCCTAAGCCAGAGGCAACGAGGGAGGTGCTGTTGGAATCGGAGGAGAAGTCATCAAGGTAGACGGCCGAGAGGGTAATGGCGATGGCAGAGGCGTTTCTGGAGTCATTGTATGCGATTGGGACCTCGACCAATGGGAGGACGGTCAAGTTGCCGACAAAGGCCTCGAGGTCGACACCGCCAAAAAGAAGAGAGGAGTTCTCCGAGAGGTAGTCATCGTAAATGGCGTAAACTTGCTTGTTGATGTAACCCTGGGACTTCAAGGTGGCAAGGAAGTTGTCGTAGGTTGCGTTGCCGGAGAGCCATGTGGACTCGAAGGATGGCAAGCCGAGACCGAGAACACCGAAGGAGTCAGACTCTGCGTCGGAGACAAGACCGAAGGTGACGTTGGAGAGAAGGGCGTTACCATAGGAGACGTAATCTTCAGCCCAGACACCTGCAACGGCGTTACCATCGCTGGAGAAGGATTCAAAAGTGGCGTTCTCCGTCTTGAAAGAATCCGAAGACGAGGAATCGAAGAGCCCCCATGCGGAGCAGTTGTGTGGCTCGGCCTCTAAGACCTGCAAGCTCTCGATAGCGTTGGTTGGGTAAGGGTATGCGCTCAACCACTGGGTGGAGGAGGCGGATGGGTAGAAGTTGATGTCATGGGACCGTGTGAGGACGACGCTGGTGCGGTCGATCTCGGTGGTGGTTGTCTGTGTGGAGACGTAGCCGTCGACGTAATAGACGTCGGAGGCACTGTTGTAGGAGGTGGTGTAGTAGGTGGAGAGTTTTGTGGATGAGGCTGCTGTGGAAGAGGCTGCGGAGCTGCTGGCCGGGAGGTCTGTGTAGGTGTAATCGATGGTGAAGTTAGCAGGGGAGTCGACGCCTGCGGCGCAGACGTCGTTGTCGACGGAGTTGATCCAGAGGTCGGAGGAGACAGTGTCGACGAGGACGGTAACGTTCTGGGCGTCGGAGCCGACCGCAAGGTCGACTGCGTAGTAGATCTTGTCATTGAAAAGACCTGCTGCGACGGTGCCGTTGAGCGCCTTGGTGGTGTTCACGTTGTGCGTGTAGTACGCGTAGATGGGGTACTTGTGCACATCAGCGTTCTGAGGCCAGGAACCCTTGAGCTTCGTGGCTTTGATGTGGACGACGTCTGCCGACGCCAAGGCCATCAGACAGGCGACGGTGGAGGCGAAGAGAGAGCAGTGGACCATTTTTCTCGAGCAATGGTTGTAGCAGATGCTAGGCGGGGTTGATCGAGCAATGCAGAAGCTTGGTAGGGGAGAAGAAAGAGAGAAGAAACAAACCAGAACAAGCCAGAACAGGCCAGAACAGACCAGAACAGAACGACAGGACGAATGAGCCAAGAGCCCAGACAGAGAAACAACAACAGACAGAGCGGTGTGCCAAAGAAGCAGTGTTATGTGATGCAGGAGGGCCGGGCCACACAGCGTGCGAGCAGCGGGGCCACCGCGGAGGCCCAGGGGTGCTAAGAATAGCGTGTACCGCCTTCGGGGCAACGCGCGGCGGGAAAAACGTCAACAGGGCCGGCCGTCCCGATCGGGAAGAGGGCAAGGTTTGGGCCCCGTTGCCCCGCGTCGATCGGCGGGGGATGTTTCCCCTTTTTCTTTTTTCTTTTCTGGCCGCCGCTGGCGCGGCGCGCGCCAGCGGCTCTAAGTCCTCGGGGCTGCCTGCCGCCGGCCGCCGTTTGCCGGTGTTGACGTTTCCCCTACGGCAGCGCGTCGCGCGTACGGAGCCATCGCCAGACCGCGTCGCGTCGCGTCGATGGGCGCAGGCGCTCCTCGGGCTCCCTCTTTCTTCGCAGGCGGCAACCGTGCACAACATCAACAGTGGGCAACAATGGGCAGGCTCCAGAAGGCTGTGTGCAGACAATGCGGAAAAATGAAAACACAACACACACCGCCCCTTGGAAACACCCTTGCGGCAGTTCTATTTCCTGTGTGACTGGTACTCCGTGTCTGGGCGTCGCCTCCGGTGTGTCGCCGGCGCCTTAGTGCCGGCTCCTATAAGTACGGCCCCTTCTGCTTCCCCAGATATGTAGTTCGAGAGAGGTGGAGACTAGTCAGATGTGCCCTTGCATCTGTCTGCATCCTCGTATCTCCCCTGCACAAACCTTTCGTTCGCTATTTCTGTTTCTCCGACATCACCTACTAGCGTAATCACCACCCAGTCACTCTTTTGCACACACAGCCCACCCACGAAAAGACACACCCACAGATACGCACATACACATAGACATACAATGAAGTCCTCCACACAACTCTCGTTCTTCGCCTCCGTCTTGCACATCTACCTCGCCCTGCTCGCCCTTGTCGGATACGCCTCTGCCGCCTACATTCTCGAGGAGAAGCTCGAAAACCTCCTGAGTTACGCCGTCAGCGACAACCAGGTCTACATAAATATCCCAACGTCTCTCTCCCCATGGAAGTCCCTCGACGTCATCCAGTACAACAACCGTCTCAACCTCCACTGGGAGGCCGAAAACGGCAGCATCTTCATGGAGTGCAAGGACAACAACTGCAAGACTTCTTCCGCCTCACAGGACCTCGGTGACGAGACCGACGCTGCCGCAGGCTACGATATCAACCCAAGCTCGGGCATCTCCTCCCTCAAGTACATCTCCCCAAAGCTCGTCACCAGCACTGACGGCGACTACAGCGTCTCCTTTGTCGTCATTGTCCAGTATGACGACGACTCCCGCAACCAGTACGCCCAGATCAACACCCACTTCGAGTAAAGGACGGTTGCCGCCCTGGCTTATCTAATGAACACTCCCCCCTCTTCCTTCGCGACGACCCCCTCCTATATCCATAACCAAAAACAACACGAAAATAAATTAAAGGATGAAAAACACTGATAAAACTGGCTCGTTTTCTCAACCCGCCCTGCCCCCTGAACGGCTGGAAAATGTATAGCAATCTTTTTGTACTTTTATCTCTATCTGGGAACGATAATGAATAAATAATGAAAGGGTTCTCCTCTACGCAAAGAAATATTTTCTTGGTGCTTTCAACGCCCCACTTTTTCTTAAAGATGCCCGCTGGCACCGTTACAAACGTTTATACACTCTCCTCAGCCAACTTTCTCGTAATCGATCTTCTCATCATTTCCACTTGTCTCGTATGTCGGTGGAGGCATGTCCATGTCGTCGCTGCCATCCGTGTTCCCGCGACCGCTATGCACGATTCCGACCAAAAAGTCTGGAGTCGACTGTGTCTCAAATACAATCTTCTTCTTCTGCGCCATACCATCGGTGATCTTCCACGTAAATCTAAGCGTGATGGACGACTCAAACCAATTCGGGATGGTACCTGTACAAACGATTGTCCTGTCCTTCAAAATGTCCATTAGGCTTTGATTCAGATCCACCTTGGCAGAGGCAGTGAGTACTTGCAACGGGATCTCCCATCTGTATGCATCACTCTGCTTGTCGTACTCGAAATCCTTCACATCGAAAATGAGGTTTTCGAACTCGATTTTAGACAACTCCACATCCTGATCTCCTTTCATTATATACTGGCGACACTCGACCCGAGTATGGTACACTGCTTCGATGAGTAGATACTCAATCTGGAAAACACCTAGGTGTGTGCTCTGACCGTTGTACACAAAATCTGTCGTCTGGTTCGACTTTAAACCAGCAAACCTCAAATTAGAAACCAGGTTGAGATATATCTGGCTACCGAAGGGTGCTGCAAGATCCAATGACGATTTAGTGGAAAATTCCAAATCTAATGGTATAGACTTTGTCATTTGACTATAATTTTCGTCTCTGTAATCATCGTTCCAAAGTTTCCTTATAAATTTGGTCTTTGTATGGTTGTTATGCAGAGATGTCGGTATCAACGCGTTAGACTCTTTGTCGAAATAGAACTTTTTGACCTTGTTTTCAAAAAGTAAATTCTCATTATAGCTCAAGTTCTGACTCGACTTGATCAGGTTGGGATCCTTTCCGGATTGATAACGAATCGGGATGCTTTTGGTACTATACACTTTGGGCTTTTTTGTAAACATCCCACCCACTTTGTAAATTTCAACGTATAGCTCGTACGCAATAGAAATGTTCCTGGATGGAGTACCAAATTGCCTGTAGGAACTTGGCAAATAAATTGTCTCTGGAAATTCCAACTCGAAGTCAGCAGTGTATTTGTCACCTTCATTGTACGTAAAGGCCCGCATCCCTAAATCTGAAGTCTGCTTTTCGTCAAGCTTTCCATAGTCCAACGGAAGCTCCTTGAAAACCTCGAAAAAACGACGCCTATCCGTAATCAATCTACGTCTATATGGAGGGCCCTGTAGAGACCCTCTTTGTACCTCCATCACATGGTACACCATGTCTGCAATTCCTTTCAACCCACATCTGAAGCCACAAATCTTACCTATCTCCTCGCTGAACGCTATAGATACTTGGCCTTTCACCACAGGACGAAGTGGTGAAAACTTGACGTTCTCCGGTTTGTCATGTAAATTGAAAGTTACCTCGATGTGTTTCGAAAACCAACTCATACCAGAAAGTTAGTATTATTGTTTGTATTGATTGAATTAGAGGCGCACAATAGAAGACCAGCTTCTTAGTCCCAGATGTAAAACCGATCAAAAAAGATCCTTGGGACGGACACTTATTATATTCCTCACAATCTCCTATGATGCAACCGCATTCTCCTCACGTACTGGACAAAAGCCCACACTCTGCCCAATCGAGAAAACGCTGCGGATGCCGGCATTCGGGCTGAAGGCTCGGCAATATTTCTAGCCGCCTGGTAGGAAAAAGGACCGATACTGAGACTCAATGAGGGTTTGGCAATCATGCTTGATTCGTCGAGATGGTGGTGTGTTACACCAGAGGCTTAGCTGTGCCGGTCACCTCAGAGGTCTTTTGACGTGAGAGAACGGTTGCCAGGTTGCCAGTGTTCATATTTCTCGTACAACTCTTCGATGCTTCTCTTAGGGCTCGGTTCTTACTCTTCCGCCCTAGTTTCTTTCCGTATTGGGAGTGAGCCCTCCTTAGTCAAGTGAATAATTTATATTATGAAAATGGTTGTCTTTTTGGAAAAGAAGTTTCAGCTATACAAGTGTACGGTACTTAGTGCAAGAGAGGTAAACCTGGCAACAGGATGAAAATTGATTACCTAATCGGCACGACAGCTCGCTTCATGTCTTTGGTGTTTTTGTTCATATCAACTTCCAATGTGTTTTATTATCTTTACCACTTTGCAACCCTATTGAAACCATTTTCAGAGACCATGAGTGTCGATCTACGCGATGTCGAAAACATCAACGCCAGTATTGCTAAACTGGATTTTAAAAACTCCGGCATCTTCACGAATTCGTTGTTGAAAACAACCGACACCACCCAGATCATACGTGATATCAGAGATGAGGAAGTGGTTTTTTTCCAGGGTAAGAAGATGGTTGATATAGATTACGAGCTCATCAATAATTCTGGGTTTAGCACTTCAGACGGATTTGCCCAGCATGAGTTGTACAAGTTATTAGAAGACGAAATTGACATTGCTAATAATTTAAACGAAGAATTTGACTCGATAATCCCTCCAGGGCTGAAAAACAACCATGAGTACGCTGCAGATATTGAGAACATAAGAAGCATTTACAAAAGGACCTACATAATAAACAAGATATGGGCGTCGCCCCATGGAAATATGCTCGATCATGAGACGAACAAAATGTTAGAAGAGTCGAAAGCTCAGATGGATGAGCTACTGCAGACTCTCAAAGAAGTTTCAGAAATCCAAAAACTCTTGAAACAGCAGAAGGAAGAGTTAAACCAGTCATACGGAAACAAAGAGGGATAGTGCTCCAACGCTAATCTTGTATAATAGTTGTATCATATATTTTGTTCTTAGGCAATAAAAAATAAATTCGAAAAGCATAGTAGTAACTACAATAATCACACGAAAAATAAACGTCTTTTTTTTGTTTTATAACGAACTCATTCTTAATAGAGTGTCCAAGATTTGGTTCAATCTACCCAACTTGTCAGTAAAGTCGTTGAGGTTTTTGTCTTCGATAGCTTCCGCTAATCCAGGGAGCTCTTGACCCTTGTATCCGGTGTATCTGCCGCTGGCATACACTACATGCTTAAACCATGGTCTGTCGTTCAATCCCTTGTCATCGAGAAAGTGTCTCTCGTAGAACTGCAAAACGGAATTAGCTCCCTTTGTCTTGAAAATAAGTTTGATTCTTTGCCAGTAGCTCAAGGAATCCCAGTTGTCGAATAAGTCTACGAGTTCTCTCAAATAATCATCAAACTCTGCAGTCTTCAGCTTGAGAATCTCAATCTTCTTCGAAACTTTCTTCACCAACTTTCTCACAGGGAACCCCTCTGGGTGTTCGGGATGATCATGTTTAGGAGCCTTCTTAAGTGACTTTTCATTAGGTTTTCCATGGGGTTTTCCATGGCCACAGCCTTTGGCCTTGTGCAACCAATGTTTAGGAATGTCCAAATCGTCGAAGTACTTCTCCAACTCGACGGCATAGTCGTGGGTTCTGAGTCTCAAAACAGGCTCATCCGACAAGTGTAGGATAAGTAGCGACATGTACTTGGCCATCAAGTTGTGATAGACAAATCCTGGGTCGCCGAATTTGGACATCCAGTAGTATGAGTCGTATAATGAGTGGTATTGGTACACTGAAGAATTCTTCAAATCGTTGGAAAAGCCCATGTCGACCGAGGGGATACCCAAATGTTCAAGGAAAACAGTGTAGTCTGAACCCGAGCCTAAAGTGCCAATCTTGCCACCTCTCTTGTCCAAGAAGTGTTCGTACAATGAGATGGTGGAGTTGGGGTACTGTAGCTCCTTTGTGGTTTCCAAGAGTAGATCATTCAATAGAGGAGAGGCTTGCAGGGATAGAATCGACCCGATTGTAGAAACATCGGAGTTGATGTAAGCAACGCACTTTCTCTTCAATTCATTTTGGTAGTATTCTGCGTATTCGGTGGACCCGATCAAGCCATATTCCTCGCCGTCCCAGCTGGCAAAGACGATGGAGATTTTTGGCTGCCAGCCAGTCTTTACCAAGTCACCGAAGGCCCTGATGATCTCCAATAAGGTTGCAGAACCCGAGTGAGGGTCTGCAGCGGCGGGGGTCCACGAGTCATGGTGATTACCAATGAGAACGAACTTGCTGTCGTCCAAACCTTTTATCTTGCCGACAATGTTGTTCATGACGCTGATGTTGAAGTCCTGTTTGTTGTAAAGGTTCAGTGTGTAGTTTGCATTAGGGCCGATGGAGTAGTCGTAGTCCTTGATACGGCCCTCCCAGCCGTCGACCTTTGGACCGTGACCGGAAAGCTTCTTTAGGATCGGAGCAACTTCCTTGTAAGAGATTGGGAGCGCTGGGATCCTTGGGATAGTGTCGAAAGGTTCGACTCTAGGTTTCTTCTCGCCCGGCTTGATGGCATAGCCCGGGGTGGTTGGGTCTCCAGGAGTCATTGACAAGAACAAAGCGGAACCTCTCTGGATGGCAGAAGGGTTACGTGCGAAACCGTGCGGGTAAGGCTTGAAACCGTTCTCTTCAACAACCTCACCGTCGTCGGCAGTGTCGGAATAGAGGAGCACGGCAGCCATGCCGAGATCCTGGGCAAACTTGATTTTCAAGCCACGGTAGATGGCCCCGTATCTGACAATGGCAATTTTGTCCTTAAGGTCGACTCCGAGCTCTACCAACTTTTGGAAGTCCTCGTAGCTACCGTAGTTGCAGTAGATGTACTCTGCGGTAACATTGCCGTTTGCGGCGTAACCGAGGAAGGCTGGTACGTCGGCGGATGAGTTTGGGTCTTCGCTCAACCTGTCCTCTTTCAACGAAGGCTTGTAGACGACCGAGCCTTCTTCGATAAGAGAGAGCGAGTTTTCCAAGGGATACGAGATGTAGGTGGTGTACTGGTCGATGTAAGCGTCTTCCAACCCGAGTTCCTGGAATTTCTCCAAGGTGTAGTTGACCATAGCCAGGTTTGTTCCGGCTAACTGGTTGTCCTCCGTGTAGGCCTTTAACCACTTGCCGGCAAGGTTTGTCTTGTCGAGCGAACTGATGAGAACCGACGACGCCCAGCCTGTGGCTTGCACGGGGGTGTCGTAATTGTCATGGAAGGGCAGCCTCGAGCTGACTGCCTCCCAGAAGACAAACTTCCACATCACATAGCTGATGAAGACAGAGGCTAGGACTGGGAATGAGAACCACTTTCTCTGTGGTCGAGAGAGACGCCCGAGCTGCACCTGCTGCTGGGCTTCAACGTCGATTTTTTCGTCCATTGTGTGCTGCTGATGGCCTGGACGGTTGTAATGTGGTGTGAAAAGGTGGAGAAAGCCGGGAAAGACGCTGGAATAGGCCTCAGAGGAAGCTTTAAAAGCACGGAGGCAGGTGGCAACCAGGAGGGCTGGCAGGCCAATTGTGGATCCCCGAGGGCACGGCAAGGCAGTTTTCCCACAGATAAGGCGGCATTGATCACCACACTCCGCCGCCCACGAGGTATCTCGGCCGACTCAAAAAAGCGACGCGTCGCCGACGCGTCGGTGCAGAATAGAATTGATCACGTAATCACATTTTTAAAAATCTGGGCAGTGCTGCTGCATCAACAACGTCATTGCTCGGTCATCGCTGCAGCCAGTGACATCACCGTCGGCGACTCGGCGACGCCCGCGAGGCTGCACGCCCCGTCTGGCTCTGGCCCGTTTCCGACCTCCGTCCTCGTTTCTGCCCGCAGCAGCCAGCTTTAAATATACATCCGTCCGTCGTCTCCGGAGCTCCTTTCTTTTGTCGCAGGCGTCGTTGATGCAGAATATGAGAGCCACCTTTGGAACTGGTCTGTTCTTCTTTCCTTTTGCGTTCTTTTTCGGTCCTTTTTTCGTCCTTTTTTCGTCCCCCTGTTTCCTCGTGCATCGAATTATAAAGAGCAGCATAGTCCCCTCTATATCGATCATATTGATTTGTCCAGCATAGATTTATAGACACAGACCTAATCTCTAGATTGATATACATCCACACATAGATACATATAGATACACAGACACATACAATGACAACAGCAGCAGCAGCAGCATCAGAAATCAAGCCCTTGTCGACCCCGGTTAAGGAGGTGCCCCAAAAGATAGAGAAGCCTCAGGACATTGGGTTTGTCTTCGACATCGACGGAGTTTTACTCAAGGGTAAGAAGAGAATCGCGGAAGCCACCGAGATCATCACGTACTTGTCCAAGAAAAAGATCCCCTTCATCCTCCTCACCAACGGTGGTGGTATGACCGAGAAGAAGAGAATTGACTTTATCAACAAGACCTTGCAGTTATCCGAAACTCCCATCCACGAGGACCAGTTGATTCAGGCACACACTCCTATGAAGACTTTGATTCCACACCACAAGCGTGTGCTCATCTGCGGTGGGCCTAAGGACGATGTCAGAGAGGTGGCTGAGAGCTACGGCTTTGACGACGTCATCAGACCTGTTGATTTGATCAGAGCTAACCCAACGATCTGGCCCTACCACATGTTCACCGACGAGCAGATCGAGGAATGGGGTAAGGACCCTGCTATCACTAAGCTCGACGTTGACGGCACCGGTTGCGGCGAAAACTTGCCTATCGACTCTGTCTTGTGTTTTAACGACTCGAGAGCTCTCGGAACAGAGCTCCAGGTCATTTTAGACTTGCTCAACTCGGAAGAAGGTATTTTGGGAACGAGACGTACCTACAAGAGCAGCAAGCCAAGCATACCGATTGTCTTCTCCAACAACGACTTCTTGTGGTCCAACGAGTACAAGCAACCTCGGTTCGCCATGGGTGCGTTGAAGATTGCCATTATGACCATCTACGAAAAGATTAACGGACAGAAGCTCGAGCAGATCACCTTGGGCAAACCTGAAAAGGTCTGCTACGACTACGCACACCACATCTTGATCGACTGGAGGAAGGTGATGCTCGGCGAGAAGCAAGCCGGAAATTTGTGCTTGCCACAGCTGAATGACGCACCCCTCAACTCCCCATTCAAAAAGGTTTATATGGTCGGTGACAACCCAGAAAGTGACATCACAGGAGGTAACAACTATAACTGGGGGACGATCCTCGTGAGAACGGGTGTCTACCAAGAGGGTGATTTTGAAAGAAACCCAGAGACATCCCGGCCCAGCTTGGGCATCTTCCCGAACGTCAAGGAAGGTGTCATGGCCGCTTTGAAGTTGAACGGACTGGCATAATAACTCTCTCTCCCACCCTTTTTTTAGAAAAACAGTCATTCATTATCTTGCTCAGTCAACAATTCTACCTTACTTTTATAAAGTCCTCTATTTAATTAGCTTATAAACCAATTTATTCGATTTAACATTTTATTCAACGTTGTTCGCCTTGAGGGCGGCACTGACGCCTTCCCACACGTTGTCGAAGACACCCAGTGTCGGCCGGGCCAGCTTGGGGTTGCTTTCAAAGTCCCCGTCCTTGTACACCCCGGTTCTCACCAGTATCGTCTCCCAGCCGTAATCATTCCCGCCCTTGATGTCGCTCTCGGGATTATCGCCCACCATGTAGACCTTTTTGAACAGCTTCTCCGTCGGTCTGACGCCCAAGTCCGGTACGACTGTAGACGAACTGTCCTGGCCAAGGCCGTTGATGTGCTTCCACTGCTGGCCGAGAACCCACTCGGCGTAGGCGTAGCTGACGGGCCAGGGCTTGCCCAACACTGTGTCCTCAAGCTCCTTGCCGTCGTTCAACCTCTTGTATAACTCTCTCGTTGAAATCCTGAATGCTCCTTGTCCGAATCTTGGGATCGGGTACCCGGTACTCCAGAGCAAGTCCATGTTACTCCAGATTATAGGTACACTTGGTTTGGAGGCGGCACTGGTCTTTCTCCTCGTCCCGAAGAGTCCCTTCTCGGAACATAATGCGTCGATGGTCACCTGCAAGTCGGTACCCATGTCCCGTGGGTCGTTGAACACAAGCACGGCATCAATGGGCTCTGTCTCGATCTTGGACTCCTTTGCAGATAGCGAATGGTGTGTCAATTCGTGTTGTGTGTATCTCGTATATGGCCAAACGTTGGGGGTTGCTCTGACGATGTCAATGGGCCGGATGACCTGCTCGAACCCGTATGATAGGGCGACGTCTCTTGCCTGCGGATCCAGACCCCCGACGACTAGCACACGTTTGTACTTCTTCACCAAGTTCTTCATTGGAGTGTGCGATTGGACAAGCTGCGACGTGTGTAGCAGTCTCTTCGAGTCGAGGTCCTCTCCGATGTCGGCCTGCGATACCGAGGACGACAACGCCCTGTTGAGGAAGTCGGTCCGAGCATGCTCGGTCTGCCCGCCGCCGTTTGTCAACAGAATAAAGGGAATGTTGTGGTCCTTCAAATGGTTGAGCACCATAGGGGCGTGAGGGAGAATAGGATTCTTCGTTTGCATGAGAACTCCGTCGATGTCGAAGACGAACGCAATAGGAGCCTGCTGCAGAAGCTGCGATGATCTCAACGAGGCGGCAAAGCCCCGTGTGTAAGTCTTCACACAGACCGGGTTTGCAAGTGGACGTAGAAGCAGCATGGTTACAATTGTTTGGTGCTTGGTTCAGAGGATGATGCGTACGGTAGAGTGTTTTGAGAGGATCGTAGGAGAAAAGAGTAGGCGTGAGTGCTGGTAAGTTCCTCGAGATACGGAACCTGGGGTCAGTGGGATGGGTGGGGGAGGCGAGAAATCTAGCTATCGCGTTGCGACTCGCCGAAGCGTTATCGACCTGCCGAAGGATTGGACTAAATTAAATTACTCTATATATCATATCTGTATATAGTCGGGGATGTAAAGAGATATGTGGGGGAAAATGGGTGAAGGAGAGAGGCCGACATTAGCTGTCGATCAAGTAGACCAAGGACCATGCAGAGCCGGCGGCGATGGAGCCGATCAACACCATCTGAATCCCCTCCAGCACCCTGGTCCATCTTGTGCAGTCTGGGCCCATGGAGATCATACTCTTCAAGTATCCGAACCAGAATAACGTTATGAGCATGACGATGACGGATACGAAGAGGCCCTGTGCCACGGTGGCAAGGAAGAAGTAGGGGATCAAAGGTATGAAGCCGCCGAAGAAGTATCCGGACCCGATGGTGAAGGCAGAGGAGACGATTCTCCCCTCGGGGGGTTCTTCTAAACCCTTGCCGTATCTGATGATGAAGTCGATCATAGCCTGCGGGTTCTTGGAGAGGTCTATGACGAAGCTTTCCGCGGTGGCCTCGGTGGCGCCCATGTCGATAATTATGTCGTATAGCTCGTCTGTTATGGAGTCCTCGGATTGGAAAAAGAGCTGCTTTTCCTTCTTCACCTGGCTGAAGTAGAACTCGCTTTCGGACTTGGCGGCGAGGTAGCCTCCCAAGCCCATCGAGATGGCGCCGGAGACCAACTCGGCCATGCCACCGGTGATGACCAACTTGGAGTCGCCGAGGGACGAGAGGCCTGCGGTGAGGGCAAAGGGAACAGTCAAGCCGTCGGAGAGGCCGATGATCAAGTCGCTCATCACACGGGGGTCGACGTTGTGTATCAAGTTCATTGGGAACGTGTCGGGCTCCCTGCTGCGGGAGGATGCTGATCTGACGGAAGAGCCGTAGTTGGACGTGCCAGACTCCAGGTCGTCGTCGACGAGCGGGTTGTGCTGGCTGACGATCTGCGGGTTGAAGTCTGTGCTGGCTATGGGCACAGCGGCGGAAGGAGCGGTGGAAGTGGTGCCGTTGTTGTGGATCAACGGGGACGACTCGTCTATCGTGGGGGGCTGCTCCGGTTTGGACGGGGTGAGGACCTTGGACACGACCAGGTTTTTAATGGCGACCAGAGACATGATGTGGGTTTAGTCTGTTTTTGTTGTTTCTTTTTTTCAAATGTTGTTGTTGTTGTAGTATGGGGAGAAGGAGAATATGGCCACTCTCTTCTCTTCTCTTCTCTTCTCTTTCCTTCTCGGGCGTGCTGGAGACCGGATTACTCTATTAATCTGGACAGGAGTGGTGAGCAGCCGATCGGTTCTCTCAAAAGGATTTTCTGTTACGCAGTATGTGCCTAGCGAGCAAAGTTCTGCGGGAGATGGGCGACAGGGGCGGGTGTTGCGTTGCGTTCCTTGTACGGAGACGTGAGGGTGGATCTGGGAGCAAGCGCTGGATGCGTTGGAGACCTATGAAGACAGAGAAGCTCAGCACAGCACAGCACAGCACAGCAGACACGCAACGACAGAGGAACCCTGTTCTCGACGCAATGGATGCAACAGGACCAGATGGAGGCGCCAGATCCGGGCAGATACAGACACCATCACCCACCATCCCAGATAGAGCATACGCCAGGGAGAAAAAAATATGTCTGCTGGGGCACGCTGGCGAGGCGACGAGCAATCAGAGCGGGAGGAATTGCAAGCACGCCGTAAACCGGGGCTGCGTGCAGGGGCGGCGTCGCGGTGACGGAGGGGGAGGGAAGCCCATTGCCCGGTGCCTGGGCGGGGCGCGACGGGCCAATCAACGTGCGGGGAATTGTCAGCAGAAACACGGGACGGCGCACGTGTTTTTACGTAAGCGGTTTGCACGTGACTGGGGCTTTCCGGGGCGGGAAAATGCCTCTTTTCTTTTTCCCGCCCCGGAGGGCTCGACGGCCCGCCTTGCCTCCCCTCCAGTACCGTGCAGGCAATTTGCCCTTGAGTCATTGTACTGTCTGGATCTGTGGGTGCTCTGGACGGCACGGGTTATGGCCAAGTGCATGCTCAGTTGCGGTCGTCTGCTGCCTCCTGGTGCTGTTCTTCTTCTGTGGTGGTTGTTCCTTTTCTCTCTGGCGTTTCGTTCCCTCCGTCCGTCTGTCGCATCCCCCAGCCACGCAAAACCCGATCCCGGCCCAACCCCCCGTGTCGGTTCTTATCTACGCTACACAACACACGCCCCCCGCTGCGCTCCGCCCCCGCCCTGCCCCCAATCATGAAGCTCTGTGTCAAAATCAGCAACGAAAACACGCTCTCCCTCACGGTGCCGGACAACGCCACCGTCGAGGACTTGAAGATTGCTGCCGTCGTCGCCTTGCCCCCAGCAGCCTTGCCCTCCACACATGTCACCCCGAGAAGCATCAACCTGTGGTACAGCGGCCACAAGCTGGACTACTGCAGGTCGCTCCGCTCGTACAACATCTCGCCGGAGACGCTTCTCGTCAACCCAAACCTTGTCGTGCATCTCACATTGGACGTGAGTTCCAACGAGGACGGCAGCCCGATAATGCCGCTAGGCGCCAGCTCCTCCGACTCGGCCATCTTGGACGACAACGAGGACGCCGAGCACGACGACCTCATCCTGCAACAAAAGAAGACCAAGAAGTCGAAGTCCAAATCCAAGTCCAGATCGAAGTCCAAGTCCAAAAAGTGCTCCTTCCTCAACTGCACCTCGGCGCCACTCAGAATGGTGGGCGAGTGCCAGTTCTGCCAGGGCAAGTTCTGCTCCAAACACAGACTACTAGAGAGCCACAACTGCAAGGGCCTAAAGATTTGCAAGGACAAGTGCTACGAGCGCAACGCCATCAAGCTCCAGTCCGAGCAAACCGTCGCCTCGAAAGTGTAGGCCCTGGTTTCTCGCCTTCCCGCTCTCAGCTCCACTAATATATCCATCCATCCATCTATCCATCCGCTCGTCCCTCCTCTTTTGACATGTATCAATTATATCTCATTGTCTTTCCAATCGGTTTCTGTCATGGATTTGATTTCCTCCCTCCTTTTTTTCTTACACCTTTCACTCTTATCATTACTCTTTTTTTTTCCCCCTACGGCGGTCTCCTTCATCCTTCTCTCTATCTCTCTCTTTCTCTAGACATCGGAATTGGGGTCTCTTCTTTATACAAATCGTCATGTGTGGTGTGTTCTCCTATATATGAAAATCATAACGTACATTAAACTTTACTGAAAAAATGCCACCCCTTTTCGGGCAAGAGGCTGAGCTTTTTCCTAAAAGCCATCTGTTTTCGCTTTTCTTTTTCTTTTCTTAATTACAGACGGAATATGGGTTTTCTATTTCAGTAGTACTACAGGGCTAACTATGACACATACGGCTTTTCTATTTCAATGGCTTTCTGACAATGTACAACATCATTGGCGTGAAGATCTTCTCCTCTGCACCCTTCACTAAGTAGATCGCAGCATCCTCCAATGCGTCGGTGACCTTGAGCGAGTCCTTTGGAGCCAAACCAATTGTCTCCAACGTACCCACAGCAAAGGTGGTGAGCTTTCTGCCCAAGTAGCTGGTTCTGAGGTATGTGCATACGTCGTTGAAGTTCTGGATGTATTTCCACTCACCGGACAATGGGTACCACCATGGTATCTCGTCGTCGTTCTCGGCTAAATCCTTTTCGTAAAGAACCTCAAAGCCAACACTCTTCAATGCCTTGTCGGCAACCTCCTTCTTGTACATCTTTGGAATACCGTCACCAACCTCAATACCGTAGGCAATCTTTCTCTGTTCTTCGTTGGTCTCGTCGTACTTATCGGTCATAACCCATTCGTAGACGCCGAAGACTCCTCCCGGCTTCAACACCTTGTAGATCTCGCTGTAGACACCTTCCAAAACTGGTGCATGGACAGTAGCTTCAATGGCGTAGACGGCGTCAAAACTCTCTGGTTCGAAATCCATCTGCATGAAGTCACCCTTGACAAAGTGTAATTGCTCCTCCATACCCATGTTCTTAGCTCTATTGTTGGCCTTCTCAACCTGGTAGTCGTTGTTGTTCAAACCAACAACCTTACAACCAGTGAAAGCTGCAATCTCTCTGGCTGGACCACCAACACCGCATCCAACGTCCAAAACAGTCATGTTCTCGGTGATGCCCATCTTGGCGGCAAGATAGTGTTCGTGTCTGGCAATGGCTTGTCCAAATGGCTCGCCCTTGTAAAAACGACAGAAATGAAAAGACGAACCCCACCCGTATTCGTAAAAGTCGGTAACCAAGTTGTAATAATGTTTGGTCAAGGATGAGTAGTCGGCCAAACGGGAGGTTTCAGCCTCCTTATTAGTCTTACCATCCCAGTGCTTAAAGTAACCTTCGATGGCGATTTCAGAAGCCTTTTGGTCCTTCCTAGTCAAAGCACCAAGACCGGTGCTGCCACCCTTACCGTGCAGTACTTGGGTGAAGTCCTTGTCCTGCTGAAAGTTCTTTGGTGCAAGCTTAATATTGTTTGCTGTTGCGCTCATCGTGTCCTGTGTGTCTTCGTAATTAAAGAAGGGGAGGAGAAATTCGAAAGCAACTAAACTTCAAGGAGAAAGAGAATAAACTTTAAGTAGAACGAAAGAATAAAATGAGCAGCAGGAGGGAAAAAAACTAAAGGTCGACAACACACGTTTCATTTAAACGAAGCTGACAACCACTGCCATAACGACCACGACGTCCACGAGACGCTATCTGTCTGGATTTTCCATTTTCCATCCTCCATTGTACGAACTGTACGAGCGCTACGATCGAATTATACGATGCCTGCACACGCACTATACGACCTAAACGATGCCTTTCTTTTGTTTTTTCTCGGTGGGGTAAGCAGCACTCACGTGCACACACGGTGGAGAGGGGTGTTTTCGACACAATACAGCCCTTCGGGAGGTCGGAACCTCCTGTTCGAAGATCTCCACCCGTTCCGGGTCCTTGCTTCTTCAAATTAGAAAGGCTACTTGAGCTCTGTTTTACGACGGAAGTGTAAGCCTGCGTTCGTATAGGTCTTCTACTTTTGCAACAGTCAAAATTCGAGCTAAATCAGGAAGCAGACGCCGTGCCGAAACAAAAAAAAGTTTCATCATTTTTTTTGTCTCGGTGAATTCATCCTGCTTTTTTAGTGAAAAAACAATAACGTTCATAAGATGTAGATAGACGATGATACTATAGTAACAAAAATACCAAAAACAATTCGACAACTGCAGGATTCGAACCTGCGCGGGCAGAGCCCAAAAGATTTCAAGTCTTTCTCCTTAACCGCTCGGACAAGTTGCCAAGACCGCAAAAATTAGGAGGTAGCATTCCTATATTATCAAATTGTAATTTCACGTTTTGTCTTGAAGGCAATTTGTTAGTGCTTGATTGATGCTACTGAGTTTATTCTCTAGTCATGATTTACCTCCCAAATATGAGCTATTATAATATAAACCCGCTTCGGACGAAAAAAGTAAAGTTGAAAATGTAACATTTTCAGCAAAGATTCTTTTCATAAGCTTGAATTGTTCTTTTAAATTCTTTAAGTCAAATCAGCAAAAATGTTCTTCAAAAATGCTTACATAAGCAATAAATGTAGCACATGATTTGGTAGATATTAGAGTAACCAAAGGAGAGGGGCAACATGACAGCTGGTGATCGCCAACGTTTATGCATACTCTCCTCTTTCAGCCATTAAAAAAGGAGCATACAACCTATCAAACTACTGATATGCAAGGAAGACGATGGGTGATGAAATCTCAAGAGTTTATTGTTCTTATTGAGGAACTACCACTTTCTTTTTTTCTGGAAATTTGGGTGAAATAAACTCTGTATTGCACAATCAAAAATTTGGATTCTGTAATCTTCTGTGCTTATAATTTTTTTTTTTTTGAGTTTGGAAAATAGATGCATGTATGTTCCCTCTCGAAAAATATTCTAGATTGTTTGAATTTGCTTTGTTAGTGTCTATTTTTTGTAGCAAAATAGTTGAACTCTTCGATGGTCATGTGAGCAGAAATATTTCGTCACCTTTGGATCCATGTCGAACGTTTCACTTGAACAAATGCTCAGTAAAGCCATTTGATTATCAACCTAGGCTAATCACACGAGTACGTGGGTCGTTGAAAGAAAAACTCATTCATTTTCATATGAATTTCTCATATACATTATTTTCTATAAATACAGCTAAACTATCTATGTAAGCCCAAAAACCTTGTTTCCTTTTCACGCCATCCTATCATGCACATTCTTTTCTTTAAAATCTAAAATCCATTGATTTATTCGACCCTCGCTATGAGCTTTTGATATTTCCTTTAACGTGTTGTCATTGATCTTGAATCCCATCTTTGATAACTCTACCACTGTTGTCCCTACTTTTCCATCGATTCCGTTCACGGTTGACCTATTTTTCAATTCTTTCTCTTTCGCAGCCTTTAGTATTTCTTTCGTTTGATAAGCGTCTTGCTTGCGGAGGCGAATAACAAATCTCGATAACGAACCCAAAAGGTCATCTGGGTCCGGAATGACCTTGAGATCTCCGTTTTTAGTTACCATCAACGTGTTGCTTTCATCTCTTTTTCCGACTGTTATTCGACATTTTGAAATTGGTTCATTTTTTTCGAAGTCTAGAGTATATAATCCATTTTCAGTAAGCGTCATTGAAAATTTTAACTCGTTACTCGTGGAATCAAATGTTAAGTATTCTCCATCTGTGGATTTGAGAGAAAAAAGTGATTTCATTGCGCTGGCTTTATCGTCTGACTCTCTGTGACCTATGACTTTATTGGTGGAGTTAAAAAGAGAAGTGACATCAGATAGAATGAAAACCTCACTCACTTCAGAAGGCTCAATTCGATTCAGTTTATCCTCCAGCAAAACTTCTTTGGAAGTATATATCACGGTATTTTCAATACTCGAAAACTCAACATCCTCACTCAATACTACTTTGTTCTTAATAATTGGTTCTTTAATGGACGTAATTTTGCTTGACTTTAAACATAAGATTTTTGAAGAATCGCTATATGCGATTATGACAGGAAGCTTTCCAGACTCTGCATCTAATATGGAAGTTCCAGCAGCTTGAAAATCAATCGGATATGCTGTTGTCCAACCACTGGTGATAACGGACAATTCAATGTCATCTATCTTCAGCTCATTGCCATTGATTGCGAATGATTTGGAAATGTCAATTCTATCTTCATCCTCATTGTGATTCTTAACCTGTACACTTTTCTTTTTAGCTTTCCTTCTCTCACCTTTGAAGCTAAGTTTTGAAACCATGGCTTACTGGTACTCGATAGATGAATACGACACATAAATATTGAAAAAGAATGGAGTCGTGGAAATGTTACCGAAGTTTTGTCGACGAAAAAGTTACGACACGATCATATCGCCGGCACAGCCGCGACATCGGCCAGCGATGACATTCAAGCAGGTAAAACATGTGTGTATCGTAAAATTAGGTATCTATAATGTGTATAATAAATATGAATAGTTTATATAGTCTATGGTCAAAAAATGCAGGCTAATCATGATCTAAATTTTAATAAAGCCCACTCTTTGACAATTTTGCAAAATTCTTGTTTACGTTCAGTGACAACCCAATGACCTGAATCAACGGGTTTCACGACGTAATCATGGAAATACTTAGCAATAGCATGAGTATGGACATCCTTGCCAACAAATTTTGAATAGTTGGCACTGATAAGCAGTAATGGCGCTATATCTTTTTGTTCCGCTAAAGTTTCCAAGTCTCCATACTCTTGCATTTTCCATTGCATGATATCTTCGATAGATTCATTCAAAATATCAAATGGAACTTTTGGGACAAGAAGTCCATTTTTATTGACAACATTTGTCAACCAAAAATTAACAATTTTCTCACTAGGCTCCACCCATTTCATTAAATAGGCTTTCATGTCGGGTAATGACCAATCGGGGTGTTTTTTTACACACCAATCTAAAGTCCGTAACCCAATGTGGAATTTTTCAAATTCTACATAGGATCCCTCCGAATTATCATAAGGAACATTATCAATAGAGACAACACCCTTGACTAATTTCGGATATCTCAACGCATGGATCATTGCAATCTTTGCACCCATCGAATGGCCCAAAATGACAAACCCACGATGTCTAGGAATTGTGGACGGTAAACTGTCAATGAGTTTTGCTATATCATCACTCATTACTTTGTTGTTCATTGGCAACGCATGGAATGATGTACCATGGTTTCTTAAATCTGGTACGATGAATTGTGTTTGCAATTGCTCTGATAGTAATTTAGCAGCTGATCTATTATTTTTCCTGTTCCCCAAAAGCCCATGCAGGAATATCATGGGCGGCATTTTGGAATTAGCCTTCGGACCAACAGTCGGAGTAAACAAATCGTAATCTAAAATGTTTGGAGAAAGGTGAACATGCTGGACGTTGGCATTGTGAAGAGACGAGGTCCTTCTGATCTGAATTGATGAGAAAAGGTTCCGGCAGCTCATTCAAGTAATCTATGGGTGTGAGCGTTCTTTCAGCACGGGATCTAGCTTTTTTCAAATATCCCGAAAAAAAGACAAGTTGTATCAAAGCGAAAAAGACCAAGGTATGCGTCCTGCTAAAAATGAAACTTAGGACAAACATTATCTCACAAACAATAAAGAGTGTTGGAAACAGAAGTGACGAGGAGGAAATTTCGGAACCGTTCATGGAAACGCGGCCCCGTAATATTCTCAATTTCCAACATGATAATGACTGGAATCTTTTGTAGGGCTCTTGTTTCATCAATGTCTGACGGAATACATGGGAAATTTCTCTTTGTGCGAAACCTCAAGCGGACATTGAATATAAAAGATGTAAGCTCCACAGCAGTAGGATTAGAAGACAATTCGTTGTAGTCAACACAGGATGATTTCTGGTTCATATTTTGTAACTTAGCAATTTATCAATTTGAGCTTCTGAATTGATTAAAGCGTAACTTAAGAAAATAAAAAAATGTTTTTATCAATAGGATTATTTTTTGTCAAAAAGACACCAAAATTCCTATGCGCTATCTTGACCATTATCAACATCATTATGATCTTTTTTGTAATGAACGGTGCTACCCATAATTCTGACGCATACTTGAGCTTATACTCGGTCGAATACAAATTCAACGAAAGCAGCGAAATTGCAACAGCACTTTCCACACAATACAGTAAGCAGCATGATGGTAATGAGTTGGATGACTTTGTGATGAGAGTAGGATTTTTGGGCGTTTGCATCAACTTTGGCGATGGTATGGAATGCGGTTACACTTCGGATATGGATTACACTTACAAAGACCAGGTTCCGTCTTTTTCTGTCACAACCAGTAGTAAGAATACCACTTCCAGTACAAGTTTGGAGTTGTTTGATATTGCCTATGCCATCCAGCAAAAAACAGCACGGCATTACATTTTTATTGTTGAAATAATCTTCCTCCTTGTGTTGCTGGTTGTACAACTTTACAATATGATAGGGTTTCTGCCTCTTCAAAAATACGTATCGTACCTTTCAATGGCGGTACTAGGCTCATTCTGGATAATTCTATGCATTTCGATTACTTGGGTGATGGTTGTCTGCCATGATCTGGATAGCGTTGGTGGAGTAATGACGATGAACATACTAACCTTCTCCAAGGGGACGAGGTCTCAGGGAGTCCTGTGGGCTGCGTTTGCGTTGACCTTAGTACAATCTGCGTATTACATGTGGACACTTGTCAAAGACGCTGGTATCATGCAGCGCTTTGGCAGACCTAACTCCAAGAAGAACACCGATGTAGAAAAAGACGCCGGCAGCGTCTCCGACAGTGTGATGAGTAGCATCACGACTCTCCGAGGCACTCTTTGAACATAGCACCACCCTACTTAGCACTTCCGCCTCCGTTCTTTTACTTTCATTCCTTGTATCCCCTCTTCATTCTCTAACTATATAGCATTCCAATACGATATGATTCACGACAGCGTCGTCCTCACATGGGCCGCCCTGATAAAGAAGAGGAGAGGGCTCATCGCTAACTCGCAAAGACAGAGGCTTTGTGGCCCGGCCCGGCGCGCCTTCCGAATGCGGCAATCTTGTTATCGCACGGGTGGTTGAGCATTCTGTTTGGGTTTGGCAGGGGGTTTGCCCTCCGCCCCTGTTTGCCACCGTGCTGTACCGGTCTACAGAGTGTGTTGCATTTTTGAGCTCATTTGCCCTCCGTTTTCATCCACGTTTCGTCTAGCCAGGTGTTCTATTTCGTTTCTTGGGAAGATACATCCTGCCACAGAACAACTAATCACCAAAAGCTTTAAGAGAACACTATCCAAGATGCAAATTTTTGTCAAAACTTTGACTGGTAAGACCATTACCCTAGAGGTTGAGTCCTCCGACACTATTGACAACGTCAAGCAGAAGATCCAAGACAAGGAAGGTATTCCACCTGACCAGCAGAGACTTATCTTTGCAGGTAAGCAATTAGAGGATGGCAGAACCTTGTCTGACTATAACATCCAGAAGGAATCGACATTACATTTGGTTTTGAGATTGAGAGGTGGTATGCAAATCTTTGTCAAAACTTTGACTGGTAAGACCATTACCCTAGAGGTTGAGTCCTCCGACACTATTGACAACGTCAAGCAGAAGATCCAAGACAAGGAAGGTATTCCACCTGACCAGCAGAGACTTATCTTTGCAGGTAAGCAATTAGAGGATGGCAGAACCTTGTCTGACTATAACATCCAGAAGGAATCGACATTACATTTGGTTTTGAGATTGAGAGGTGGTATGCAAATCTTTGTCAAAACTTTGACTGGTAAGACCATTACCCTAGAGGTTGAGTCCTCCGACACTATTGACAACGTCAAGCAGAAGATCCAAGACAAGGAAGGTATTCCACCTGACCAGCAGAGACTTATCTTTGCAGGTAAGCAATTAGAGGATGGCAGAACCTTGTCTGACTATAACATCCAGAAGGAATCGACATTACATTTGGTTTTGAGATTGAGGGGTGGTAACTAGTCGACTGCAAACAGGCGCTGTTAATATTACAATAATAACGAATACTTATTTTTAGGTTTAAATTGAATTTGTAACATTTATACTAAATTTAAAAATTCTCGCAAAACCAAAAACTCTATTGGTTCTTTGATAAGATCTTGTCACACTCAATTGTGATAACAGAGTTGACATTTTCAGACTTAAGAAGTTTCAATGCCATAATACAGGTTGTTCTCTTTTCGGCATCAAGATCTAGCTTTTCTAACAGCAAGTCGGTTACTCTTGCATATCCAACTAGTATATTCTGCAAATTGTCGGACGTTCCAACAGTCTCTTTGCATTTCTGCCAAATACCGAAAAGTCCATTTTCGTATAAAACTTTTTCGTTGGTGGACAAGAGGCAGCGATCATTGAGGTTCACAAGCTCGGTCATGATAGTTATTATGCCCTGTTTGAATTTGAACTTGCTGTCAGAATTAGGTAGTAAGTCAACGTTTGTTTCAATCAAAAACTCTTCAACCTTTTTTATAACATAATGTAGGATGTTGAGATTGATGCTCTTACCCCCGGATATGGAATAAATAACATTAAGTAGAACTTTTTGGATTAGCCCAACACGAGCAGGAGTGATCTTACCTTGATTTAGGGAGTCAATTTCCATCTTATCATCCTCGTCATCGGATTCAGAGCCTTTTGGAGAAAGAATCTCCTCCACTAGCGTGATATACTGATCATAGAGAGACCCATTTTCGTAATAAGTGTGTAGTAAGTTACCTAACGAGAGGATGCTGTGTTTTTTGTAAGATTGATTCTTCCTACTAGTTTCATTGAGTACTCTACTTTCGACTTTAGTGTAAAGATCATCATTTTTCGTCAAAAACTTGTGAGATTTGCAAGCAAGGTTCACCAATGAATCAAGCAACTTTTCTTTTCCTTCGTAAACACGACCGGTAAGAGATTCCAAAAGCAGCTCATACAACTCTTTCAAATACGTAGGGTTTAAGTCATTGATACGAGTGTCTAACGTGTTAATGATTTCAATAATGGATAAAGCTATAGTTTTTCTGAGTGAAAATGCTTGACTTTGGATATGAAGCTTGATCAAGGATATGATTTCGGGAAAATAAAGTTTGATTGCAGTGACACTGGAGCTGGTAGAATCGGACCACACTTTGTTGAAGTTTTTGGCAATCTCATCGTTCAAATCGTGTTTGCCGATGAATGATAGCGGTAAAAATATGGACGCATTAGATTGGAGAGTATCATTTGCAAAATTGGAAACAGCTTCACAAGCAATGGAAGACACTTTTGATAAGCGATCGTCACCGTTTGTATCCGACTTTTTCTCAAAATAGTATTTGGTTAATTTCTTACCAAAAGATTCAATTCTTTTGACAGAGGATATCCGGACACAATAACCACAAGAAATTGCATATGATTTTGCAACGGTTTCATTCCTATCCTTTAGTTGTCCTAATCCAATTTTCAAAAGCTGATCACCATATTTCGTGACAATGAAGAAATGTCTCAAGATCAAGTTCACGATTACCTTTGATCCTGCGACTTTGGATGGTAAGCCAATTGAAGCTTTGACAGCCACTCCAAGCTCCTCTATAAACTCTCCAATGGTTTTCTCATCGAGTAGATCCATAAGCTTTTCAATTGCTTCCATCATAGGCGAGCTTCCAACTAAACCGATTCTTTGGGAGTCAATATCCTCAACCTTCATGTTATACTTATCAGCATTCAAAGTCAAATAGTTGATCACTTGTGGTTCTACTGAGGACATTAACAAAATCATCTGCTGGACCATATTGGAAACAAAAGGTTTCAAGCTTTTCGAAGATGTGGATATCAATTTCATTATGGTATCGAAAGCAAATTTTTTCACATCTTCCGAATCGCTCAATAAACCGTTGTTTCCCAATAAAAATGGAACTAGCTGCTTCAAAATTGATTCTTGAGCACTGGTGCTGGAAGAGTTATTCAACTTTAACACCATGGTATTTGCCAAAAATCTAGTTAGCTCAGTACCTTCTTTTCTGACAGAGCTCTTGATATCATCCATTGCACGAAAAGCCATTAACCAGATTTTTTCTAAATCATTCTCAAATTTAGAAAAATCACACTGTCTTAGTAAATCTTGTAAGGCCGAAGTACTTGCCTCACGTACTCGCCACTCACGATCACCCATACCGGTCAAAAGCTCTTTTTTGATAGAGTCAAAATTCTTTTCTAGAGTTTCTTTATTATTTAGAATCAAATTGTCCCAAATATTGTTCATCGTTGTCGAAATCGAAGGGCTAGGATCATATTTATAACGGAATAGCTTAGGAATCAATCTATCACATAGATTTGGATTTTCCTTTAATAGCTTATCCAACTTTTCTTTGTCTAATATTGCCCCGAGGCCAAATGCAAGACCTTTTCTTGAAGACCACAACGCAGAGTTTTTAGCGAGAGACATGAATTTGTAAACAAGGCTTGGATTGCCAACTTCAGACGCAAGATTCAACACATCTTTATACGTTGAAACAGATTCACCATCCCCAGTGTTGAGTACTCCTGCATCAAATAGTTCCGTATTTTCATCCACGTAACCACTAATTAAATCCTTGGAAGTTTTATTCGAGTCAGTAAATGATTTCAAGAGGTTGTGAACTAGAGTCTCTTGAACATCATACCCACCTTTCTCGTAAGTGATACTCAAACCTCTAGATGCAGACTCTTGGATAATTTCTTCTCTGTCCGATAAAAATCTCATAAATGCGAATTGAATTTCACTAATTCTATCCATAATCACCGAATCTGTACAGTATTGAACAATTGAGAGTAGCCAAATACAGGATGCTTTTCTTAAACTTGGTTTTGTGTTTTTACAGTAATTCAATACGTTGTCAAGGATGATACCACACCTATTTGGATTCAAAATTTCAACTTCACATTCAGAAATATCGTTTTTATCCTTCATGAAAGAAGAAGCCCACCCATCACAAAGGATTGCAAAACCCTCACCTGTGGTAAAGTGATTATCAGTTTGCTTCGTCACATGTGTTTCATACAATGTCTTCTCAAAAGCATTCAGCTCACCCTTATTATTCAAACGAGAATCATATGATAAAGAAAGGTAACACCAGGCGTAGATGGCCAATTCATTACATTTCAAAACCAGAGGCTTCAATTTCTCAACAAATCTCACCTTGAATGAATCTGTGGATGAAGAAAGCTGTGAATGTGGGCCTAAGCATCCAAACATGGACAATTGCGAGATCGAATCCAAGGTCATTTTCAATTGTCTAGAAGATGGCGTGTCTAAATTTTTCTCAACCAATGCCAAAACTGAGTTGAATAATGTTTCACTTATAATGTTAGATCTTTTTCTCAATACCAGCCTGGATATTATGAAACCAACAGAACAAACGGAATTTGCCTTGATGAGTTCTTCCAAAATCTCATGCACTTTTTTGTCTGCAACACTTGGGGTAGTGGATATTATCCCGATGAGCTGCGAAACATAATGGAACGATTCATTTGGAAGTGTTCCCATTTGATTGTCAAGGAGTAAGGGAAGGTATTCAGTGAGGGCATTTGAGACCGTAGTGGAACACATGACTAACATTTTCGTTAATAATATTAACACTGTAATACTGTTCGAAACTTTAATGTAGCCAAATGAGAGATCAAGGAATGCTTTCAATGAACTGTAGGTGAAGGTATCAACTATATCGCCATCCAGGTCATGAAACTCTTTTAAAGAAATTATGAGGGAGTCTTTAAGTGTAGGGTCAAACTCCAAGGCCTTATCAACTCTGGTCTCCCAGTATTGATCAATTGCAACAATTGTATCACGATCTGAAATGAGGTTCATCACTAAACAGCGAACTGCAAAAGTGAGGGCAACTTCCAAATTAATTGAATCTTTGTACTTGGAAGTATATTTTATAACCGTGTCAAACGAGGGGAATTCGATAATTTCGTAAAGTGGGTTATTCAATCTGAACAGATAAGGGTTTAATCCCTTTTTAGATTCCTCGATGGTTTCAAATCTGTCAAATTTCGATTGGGCCAGTATATTGACAATTCTCGCCTCGGCATCACTGAATGGGAATAAGTAATTTATGTACTTGACACCAATAAATCTTAGTTGAGCCAAGCTGCTGTTATTTGTGTCGCCAGATTTTTCGAATATTTCCATCAAAAGATCTTTTAATTTGAGTCTTTGAGCATCCGACAAGTGGAGCAAGTTGTTTGTCAAACCCACTAGTGCATCTTGGATCATCGGCTGCAACTCTGCATCGTCTGCACTGTACATGTCGATCAAGAACTGGATATAAGGAATGTCTATGAGTTTAGGTGATTTCTTTAATAAGAGCCCTAGTGTCTCGTATTGATAACGGCGGTTATCTAGATAGTGGGGGCTAGACTTGTCGGCAGAAATGTCGGACAAATTAAGTTTCAATTGGTGGGCTATCTTAGAGACTGTTCCGTCATCAGTAGCAGACAATGAATTGTTCGTGGTGAACCATCTCACAAAGGAAACAGTAGATTGTTTCAACTTGAGATTTGCAGAATTTAGACCAATTGTTGAGATTTTGTCAATGGAATCCATGGTAGTTGCTATCTTACTTTTACACAAGATGTTTAATATCTTCTCTTGCAATTGTATTTTAACGGGCTGTCTCTCACCAGTCTCATCACCAACAAAAAGACTCACCAATTGGCCTATCAACTCTTTATCTTCGTAAGCAATAGGGATTCTTTTCAAGGAGGTCGAGGCCAACGAGGATATTTTCGAGTCGCTGTCGGCACTTGCACACAAATAAATCGTGACTCTGTCGAACTTTTGTGCTTGCTCTATGAATTTCAGAATTTTCAGCTTGTAGTCGGCCAATGTGGAAGAGTTGAAAACAACACCGGCGTAGTAGAAGAAGAAAGAACAGTCAGAGCGAGACAATCCTGGCTCGGTGATGTTATTGGGTATCATTCCGTTTGCGCCTAAGCTGACCGAATGCAAAAGCATAAATTTGTAGTATTTCTCAGTGAGAAAAGCCTTGTCGGTCTCGTTCTTCCAGCTGGTGAGGCAATTGGACAGCTCTGCCAAGTCAGTATCGTCCAACGAATCCAGTATCTTACACGAGATGTTAAACAGTCTTGCAGATACTGAATCCTTGAAAGTCGAGATATCCTCCAGTAAAAGCGGGAAGAGGCCTTTCTTTTCATCGTTGGATAGTCGTGGAATCGATTTAGAGAGAAACAAGAGAGTATAAGACTGGACGACAGTAGAGTCCTGGCCAGGCTTCAAGTTGGGAGTTTTGATCTGATCGAGTAAAGCCTTGTAAGGTAACTTCAACTCCGCAGTCGCATTGAACTTAGACAGCAAAAACTTCACCGTTTTTCCCAACTGTGCCTTCACCTGCTTGTCCGAAGAGGCGAACTTCAACAACAATGGTGCCAAGTAGAGGTCGAGAGCCGACTGGAACTTTTCATTCGTGTCGGCCAAGGCAAAACGAAGCTCCACTTTCTGAATCAACTGCAGCTCCTGGTTTCCTGCAGACATTGTTCCTGCAATTTATCAAAGTCGTAAGCAATCGGATTGCCTTTACAATAACTAAAACTTTCGAGACAGAAGATCAACGGAGAGGACTACAGTTGCCACCCTTGCAGCAGGGCAAATTGGTAAAATACGAGGTGCATAATCATGTCGTCGAAAGATACGACCGAATGTGGAAAATTACACGTGACCAGTAACTATCATTAGGTAAGCAAATCACGTGACAAACAATCGAGATCTTTTCTGCGGTGCACGGAAGAGTGTCTCGGCTTTCTTTCTCTATTTTCTCTCTCTTTCTGCAAGAAAAGACCTCCCCCCCCCCCGATATACACAACGGGGTTACAACACTCGATGTCCGGCAAACGCTCCACCTGCAGCCTCCCGTGATACTACTGATAACAACATGCTGACTGTGACTAGCATACCTCTACCTCCGTACCGTGTAATATAGTCCCCCCCCCCCCCGCCAGCGCAAAATTTTTCACTCGCCACCGGCTGCTCTGTCGAGAGCGGGTGCGCTCCGGTAGGTGTTAGCGGTCTTCCGATGTGCTCTGGTCCCGGATCTCTGTCATTGTGTGTCAGATTGGAGCACCGGGGTGGAGCTGACGGGAGAGGGCAGGCGATTGTGCACCGTGCACAGCGTATCTGCACCTGTTTCTGTGTCTGTCTCGCTCTTTCCCCGTGTAGCTGTTCCGTCGTGCCTCTACGTCGTACGTCTTCCCTCCTCGTCCCACGTCCCACGTCCACCGCCCACAGCTCGCCCCACCCGGCCTCCTCTCTGATATTGTCTGTGTCTAGCCTCGGGAGGCGCATACTCGACCCGACCGACACAATCCACACGCAGAGAAGCACGCCTGTCAGCGAATCCTCCACTCTGGCGACATCTATCACTCTCCACACTTATAGACCGAGTGAGCACAGCATTCCCTTTCCCTTCCACATTTTTGTATTTTTCTGCGTTTTTTCCGTTCGTGATTAGCCACAGAACGACCTCTCGAACACACAGTTTACCAAGAAAGAGAGACAGCAGCAGCAGCAACCGCAGCTGCACTAGACGACACTCCTAGTCGATTCAAAAGCTAGATCACACGTCCATACAAAAGAAAATCAGTCCATTATCCGTCAACTTTACTAGAGAATTTAAAACCGCATTCAGCTTTGAATCGTGCAGAGCCACACCACAATGTCTTTAAGGAATCCAGAAATCCATGCGAAAGAGGAGCTTGGCACTTTCAAATCGGAAAGACCCACCTCTCGAGATTCAAATTCTACAATAACTACTCAGCAAAGTCAGGACACGCAGGGCAACCACCTGGACCACGTAAAATCCGAACTTGCGCACAGAACCAACAGGTCGATCTCACCCTCAGTTTCGTCCTCAACGAAATCGGCTTCCACCGCCTCCTCCAAATACCAGGGTAGACGATATACTGGCAAGTTGCCGATCTCGGATATACCTGAGCTCATGGAATTATGCCAGCATTTCCTCAAGACCCGAAATATTACAGGGTTGGCCATGCTTGCGAGACAAGCAGGCCTACCGCTCCATTTGAGATGCAAAATTTGGCCGATCTTACTCAAGTACCACCCTTTCGTCCAGAATCCGTATCTTGAAATTGATGACAACGACGATGATGATGATGATGATGACGACGAGGAAGAGGAAGAAGACAGAGAAGAGGAAAATGATGAGCGAAAAGATGATTATGTTGATGGAAAAATAGGTGACAGCCCCGCTGACGGTTCTGAGAAATCCAGTGAGGGTTCGTCCACATCCTCAAAGAAAAAGTCCAGCAGATCAGACAGTGATGATGACTACACATACAAAATACCCTACAAAGAGATCAAGTTTGATTTGAGAAAATACTTGAGGTCAGCAGAACGCTACAAGCCCAAAGTTGTGACATTGGAGGTGAAGGACATGTTTGAAATTCAGGAAAAGATCTTTGACATCATCGAACATGCTATTATCAAGTTTTTGAAGAAATGGGGGACTATTGTGCATTACAACTCTGCCCTTGCGTGGATAGCATTAGGATTAGCAGAATGGGTTCCTCCTTTACCTAATTCCCAGTTTGTTCTTTGCGGTAGAGATGATGTCTCCAAAAATGGTACGAAATTACGCAATATTAACGACAGCTATTTCGAGTCATTGAACAATTCAAATACTGCCTCCGACGTCTCCTCTCTCTTCGACTCACCATTCACACTGTCACCGGACTCCACTACCCCCTTAGCAAGTCCTCAGAATACCCCACCAAACGGCTTCAAACCGATGTCGTTTGCTGAGATATATGAAAGAATGGTTCTTGTCATCCTACACACCCCGGACCCTGCTACTGTGGAAAGTGCAGAAGTATCCTCCCGAATATCAGTATCGAAGGAGATGAAACAGTTATCACTGCTCCCCTACACAGGGGGTTCGATTACTGATCGGATATCTTTTTTTCTCTTCTGCATGCGTAAGTTGTTACCTGAGCTACACAGCTATTTGGCAGAGGAAGATTGCTTGAATGGTGACTGGATCTTGTGGTGGTTGAAATATGCTGGCAGTAAGGTTTGGTCACGTTATGACCGTGGAAGAACGTGGGATTTGTTACTAGGATACAGGATAGATTGCAAAAATTTTGAGTCAAACATGAAGTCACTTTCCCAGTTGACGCCCGAGCAGATCAGGTTGTTGGGGCCGGACCTTTTCTGGAACCCAATGGAAAATATGAACGATGAGATTGTCGATGAGTCACTGATAAGCAATCTGAAGAACATGAAGAACATGAAACTGAATACGTCGACCAGCTCGAACACGAACAATGGCATTTTTGACGAAGATGAAGAGGAAGGGGAAGGTGGAGAAGGAGAGGAGGCAACGATACCACATCGTGACAAGCACGATCGGTCGTTATCCGTCCTGACTCTCATGTCCAAGAACAGGAGTCCTTCACTTTCCATCGACAAGACCCCGACCCTTGCCTCCATGTCGTTGAACTCGCCACAAACCCCACTCTCGAACTTATCTGATCATGATCTTGCTCTTGCGCCATTGGACGAGATCGAGCCTATTTCGCAGTTGCCCTTCTCTAAAATTAATCCTCATGTGCAGATCATCTTCATCAGTTTGGCGTTCTTGAAGAGTAAAGAGTTCACCATCACTGAGCTCGATCAGAGTGAGATAAAAACTTTGTTCGGACGGTTATCAAGCTTGCGCACCGATTTTGGCGAGATGAGCTCCTTTGTGAGTACGAGAGACGAGCCGGACGAGACCAGCAACAAAGGGTTATCGAAAGACCTCCACGGTGAAGCTGCCGAGCAAAACAACAGCCACATCGGCGAGGATATGCAGACTATGGTCACCCATCACAGGAAATCAAACAGGGACATTGAAAATGTTCTACTAGAAGCTGGTGAACTATGGAGACGGTTTTTATATATCAACATGATGGAGGAGACGGACCTCGAGAAGCTGTGAAGGAGAGGGAGTAGAGACAAGGGAGGATGGAAAGAAAGAAGAAGAAGAAGTATACATTGGCAAGAAACAATCATCCACCTCCTTCGCTTTTTTTTCCTATTCGTTTTTCCATCGACCAATACAATATAATATTGTTAAAAGTATTTATAAACATTCAAAGGTACATTACAAAATTGTCTAATTATGCTGGATGTTCTCCGATCGGCGGCTACATCACTAGTAGGCTTCTAGCTGCTTTTGGAACATTTCCTGTCTTCTCTCGATCTCTTTTTCGATTGCAATCTTCCTCCGCAAGTCCTTTTCAGCCTGGATGGCCTTCTCCTTCAGGAGCTTCTTTCTCTTCTTCTTCTCGGCCAGGTTACTTAGTCTTTCGGCCTCTTCTATCAGCTTGCGCTCTTCTCTTTCCTTCTTCTTTCTCTCATACATCTCCTGTAGTCTTTCGAGCTCTTGCTCGAGCTGCTCAGGAGTCATCTCCATCTCCTTCACCTTCTGCATCTCTTGATTGTGCTCATCTTCGACCTTCTTCACCTCGGCCTCGACTTCTCTTCTGGATTCCTCAAGCTCGCTCTGGGTCTCCTTCTGAATCTGTTCTTTCTCCTCACGTTCCTGCTCCTTCCTCTGTTGTTCGTTCTTGTTGGAGTTCAACTTGTTGTCCACGTTGAGGACGTCGTCGAAGTTCTCGGCCTCGCGTTCGGGCTCATCGAACCGCACAAACTTGAATTTGTCCCGGCTAGCGGCATTATTCAGAGGGAAGGAGTTAAAGATCTCGTTTGGAGGAATGTAGCCGTTCTTGTAGCGTTGGCTCATCTCGTTCAAAGAATAGTCCGCCTCGATAGTGTCGAGCTCGGGGAAGATGTTTCTCTCAGGCTCCTCGTACAATTTCAAGTATCCGTCGACGTCATTCCAGTCGAGTTGGATGTATCTTCTGAGGTCGGTGTTCTTGAAGACGTTGAACTTCAAAATCTCCCAGTCTTTTCCGACCTCGACGAAGGCCTCTGTCCACTTCTTGTCGTACATCCTTTTGTTCTTGGCCTTCTGTACACGGTTTTTCTTTTCCTCAGCCATCCATTTCATGTGCTGTAGATCTTGCACACTTGGCTCGTAGATATGCCAGATCACGTAATGCGGGAGTCCGATGACCCTATAACCCATTGTCTTGCACAGCTTGCCAAAACCCTCTGTCTCGGCGTGTTTCAAGTACGAAAATGCGGGGAACATGGCACCACTGCGGAAAACGTTCCCCTTGGAAAGGATGGAGACGCCTCCGATCCCGTCGAGATCCATCTCCACCTCGGGGTCGCCGAAGGGGTCCCGCACGTAGCCTAGATGGACTCGCCACGTCTTGTACTCGCTGTATCCTTCAACAATGACTGCGTCCTCGTCCAGCTGGTCGGCCAGGTCCAAGCCTGCCTCGCTCTCCTGCCAGGAGTTCAAGTCATAGGGCTGCTCGTTACCTAACCAATCAGGTAGCGGTCTCCAGATGTTCGGTACAATGACGTCCTTGTCGTGGTGCATGAGGTCCTCGATGATGGTTGCCGGGATGGTTTCCACGTCGGCGTCACGCCAGTAGACCCACGCGTGGTCCGGACGGAGCGCCGTTGTCAGCAGCCAGTTCCTTGCAATTGCCATCAACTTTCTTCTTGGACCCTGGGCAGCGAACCCGTGCCTGTCGCTGAAACTCTGGCCAATGATTTGGCCAAAGTCCTTTTCATATATGTTAATTCTGCCGAACTGCAGCTCTGTGTCTGCGCCGGACTGGATCTGCAGCAGCGAGCGCTTCAAGTCCTTGATGGTGGTGTCCTTCGTGTCAGAGACAAGGAATGCGAGATCGATAAGGTGATGAGGGTAGGTGATGTTCTTGAGGTTCTCGATGAACATGGGCAGGTGTGCCGAGGCGTCCCGGAGCGGTACGAGAAACAAGACCCGCTCGTTGTGGTTCCACCCGTCCGCATGCGGCGCGTAGTCCTTGAGGTCGTAGAAGTCGACATTGTACTCTTTGAGGTCGGCGACGTTTGGTCTGTAGTGCGTGGACACCTCTCCGACAGGGAACTCGATGCTGGGCAGCACGTAGAGGTAGAGCGTGAGAACAGCCACAAGAATCGTTAGTGCCGTCTTTGGGCTGATGCCGTGGAATACCCGAATCTTCTTCTCCTTGGAGTCCAGCTGGAAGTCCGACTTTCGAGACTTGAGTGGATTCCACATGGTTGGTGTGTGTGTGGCGTAAAAGGGCTGCTTTCAATCAAGCAAGGAAAGAATGAAGGACGGAAAAAAGTGCTGAGACTTGATTAAGGGGAGACTTGATCACCGAGACAAAGGAAGGTTGGTAGTAGGGGGCACAGCAGCAGCAGCAGTTGAAACACGACCACAACAATAGCAAGGAACGGAACGAACCACAGCACGGCGCTGGTGATACTAGTAGCCACGAACGACGGGGCAGATCATGAGCATTACATTTCCTTTTGCGAAGTCAAACAGAGAAGAAAAGGGAAAAACCCAAGGATCGCCCGGACACGTCTCGCCGGTCTGCGATAGAGTTGCTGCAGCTGGTGCAAGCTTCTCGCCTTGCGGTTTCTCTCGCTGCAGTGCGCTGCGGCAATTAGAGGCTCGCGCCGGCGACCACGCTGCAGAGCCTCCTATGTTCGCCGCCAACGGCGGGCCTGCGCCGACCGACGCAGGAAAACAGAAATGCGCGCTGAGCCCGCGATCGACGCGTCGTTGATATGGGGGCTCAGCAGGATCTGCAAGGCGGTAGAGGGCTGGAGCCCGATCTGGGCCGGATATGCAAGAATGCGGGAATGAGGGCGGCATCAGGAGGAAGGGGGGCTAGACGGTTTGGAGACTTGTTGCCCCGTTCTCCCCCTCCCCCATTTCGGTCCCGGTCCCCATACCGACGAGCCTCCTGCTTGTGGCCTCGTTGTCCCGTTCTCCGTCCCGTCGTCTCGGCCGCGGTCTCGTTCTCGACCTTTCCTATTAATTTTTCCACTCTTCTCCTCTATAGAAAGAGTTCATCCTATACACTCATCTCCTCTTCTATCTAACTGGTCTTTTTTGACCACCTCCATCCCCACGCACATGCTTCTCTACCGCAAGGCAAGACTTCTCCACCCACATGCCGCTCGAATACGTGTCCTGCTGAGGCGACAGTACACGCTCCCTCCGAGCTTCACCCTCTCCCACGCCGCCTCCACAAATGAGGGGGAGAACGCCGGCCTCGACCTCGACTCAAAGGACATCGCCGCAACCTTGCAGAACGACCCGAACCTGGCAGACTTCTACGATAAGGAAACCCTCAAGGAGGTTGAAAAGATTCTACACCCACCAACGGCAGAGCTCCACGACCCGTACGACCTCTCCGACATCCCGGTGTCGAGGTCATCGGATATGCCTTCAACGGCAACTCCCCTGGACCACTCAGCGTCCCTCATGGAACCGCAGACAATGTCCACAGAAGACTTCATTGAGATGATGGCAGCAAATGAGTCCCACCACCGCGCTCCTGTCGACAACGACGACGCGCAGGTCCGGTCCTCCGACGACTATCTCTCGGCAATGCTACAGAAGGAGGCCAAAGGCACGACGCAGAGCCCCACGCTGGGTGTGGAAAACGAAATCACCCGTTTCCTCAACAAGGACGACATCCCCTCGACCTCAAAACTCCCCCTGCATTTGCCGCTGGAGGACATCGTCAGCACGGAACTCCCCCTCGTTCTCGTTTCCAAGTTGACCGACCCGAAACTCAACCTCAGCATCGAAAAATACATTTATGATCACTATCCTGATCCAAAGGACCCTCTGAACAGGTTTGCGAGACGGTTGTTTCTCTACAAAAATTCCAACTGTATTGTGCTGGGGAAGAACCAAAACATTTTCAGAGAGATCAACTTACGGCTCGCGTCGACCTATTCGACCCCCATTCTGAGGAGATTTTCAGGAGGCGGAACAGTCGTTCACGATCTGGGGAATTTAAACTTCTCCTTCATCTGTTTGAAGGAGGATTTCTCTAGGACGGCTTTCACCACAGAACTCATTAATAATTGGAACCTCATTGTACAAAATTATGACCTCCGGGGCACCTTTGAATTAGACCTAAATGAAAAGGGAGATATGATCCGCAAGTCAGACAAGAAGAAGATCAGTGGCTCAGCCTTTCAAATTTCGAGAGGGAAATCTCTCCATCACGGGACTATGCTTTTGAACTCGGATTTACACACTTTGGGCAAATTAATCAAGCTGGATCGTGAAAGACTTTCGAGTATTACAGACCGTGCAACTAACTCGATCCCAAGTCCTGTCACAAACACCAACATGGATCAAGACACTTTTGTGGAATTGTGCGTTGATTCTTTTGTTGGCAAATTCGGGGTACCAACCAACCTGCGATCAAAAATTGACAAAATGGACTTTGCAAACTTATATCTTGCCCGAAGCCAAAACATCGAGGCACAGCTTCTCAAGATCGATGATTTGACAGAACTGCCATCTGAAGTTTTTGAAACTTATAAGCAGCTACAAAGTTGGGAATGGACTTTTGGTAAGTCACCAAGGTTCCAAATGGAGTTTACCCTGGAGGATGGCAAACTGAAGTTGAAATTTGATGTCAATCAGGGCAGAGTGACTGGATTGGAATTCGACAAAGAGGAAGACGACAGTCGTTTAGATACTCTTGTCAACGCTTTGTCTTGTAAGGACACTGTTGTCAATTTCTCAGGTCCTGGCGTCGGGAAGTATATCTCAGATGTAGCTCTTCAACGAGAAATTGCATGGCGTATTGACCAGTGTGTGAACTATGAGAGTATCGGTATCACTCACTAAACCAAAATTTTACAATCATGTAAATAAATAGATGTATTAGAATGAGAATCATTAATGAACTTTGCGTGTGGTAACCTGTTGCTGTCGTTATGCCGTTACCTTGTTCCTAGATGGACGAGGTAATTTGATATGCGATTACGTAAACTATTTTAAGCGACTTCTTGTATATTACTTTTAGCAGTAATAATGTATTTTTCTAGATACCATTTTTTCTTGTAAAAGGGTTAATGGTCTAGTGGTATGATTCCTGTTTTGGGTACAGGAGGCCCTGGGTTCAATTCCCAGTTGACCCCTTTAATTTTTTCGATTCTTTGGTTCAAGTTTTCACCCTATCGGATGACTTTAAAGATCTCGATATCAGATTTTTTTTGAAAATTTTCACTGATCACGCAGACGTACGAATACTCTGTACGAGAGGCATTCTATCCTTTCGGGAAACTCCTGTCTAATAGTTTGATTTCACACTCTGCATATAAATAATTGAGAGATGTAATAAGTAAAAGATTACGGACTCTAAAATGACCTAGTTGTGACTCTATCTCCCTCATGAAAAGCAGTTTTCTATCAAACTCGACGTTCCATCCCAGTTATTCGTGTAACCTGCCCCTTCAAGTAACATGTTGTCCGCATTTTTCTCCACTTCGGAAGGATAATTGGAGAGAGAAACGGGAACTGGGCGCTCCTACCTTCCTAATAAAGAAGGAGGACGCGCCTTATCTTGCGTGCACGGAGTTTCCGAAAGGGGATTGCGTTACAGCTCCTCACCCTGCGGATGTTCTTTCCTGATGCGGGAGAAAGACACTGATAAGCTTAACCCGAGGGCCATCCCTGAGTTGTCTTTCCCTGAGTTCACTCCACCTCTGTCAAGGTATAAATACAGCAGGTGCTTTCCGTCTTGACTTGTATGGTCTGTTTCTCAACTCTTTTGTTTGTATTTTACTTCTCGTATAGTTTCCCGTAATCTCTTTATCTTGTTTGCTCTCAAAACAAGTTTTTCCTTTCTTCAAGCAGATAACCCGTTAACAATGGAAAGACTATCCCAAATCGCAAGGCAGGCAACTGCCTCGGTCGCTGCTCCTCCAAGACCAGCTCACCCTTTGGACCCTCTTTCTACCACTGAAATCAAGGCCACTACTACCATCATAAAGGAATATTTCGCTGGCCGTGATATTGCTTTCAACACCGTCACCCTCAAAGAACCTTCCAAGCGTGCTTACCTCGAATGGAAGGAACAAAAGGGTCCTTTCCCTCCAAGAGTTGCTTACTACGTTATCTTGGAACAAGGTGTTCCAGGTATCAAGGATGGTTTGGTTGATTTGGTCAATATGCAAGTTCTATCTGTCCAACCATTGGCTAGTAAGCAACCAATTTTGACTGTCGAAGACTTAGTTGGTACAGAAGAAATCATCAGAAAAGACCCAACTGTCATTGAACAATGTGGTATTGTCGGTATTCCACCAACTGAAATGCACAAGGTCTACTGTGACCCTTGGACCATCGGTTACGATGAAAGATGGGGTTCTGGTAGGAGACTCCAACAAGCATTGGTCTACTACAGACACGATGAAGATGACTCTCAATATTCTCATCCTTTGGACTTTTGCCCAATTGTTGATACTGAAGAAAGAAAGGTTATCTACATTGATATTCCAAATAGAAGAAGAAAAGTCTCCAAATTGCCTAATGCTAACTTCTATCCAAAGGATATGATTGCCAAGTATGGTTCAATGAGAGAAGGTTTGAAGCCAATCGATGTTACTCAACCAAAGGGTGTTTCCTTCAAGATTGACGGTAACCAGATGAACTGGAACAATTTCAACTTCCACATTGGTTTCAACTACAGGGAAGGTATCGTTTTATCTGACATCCATTACAACGACCACGGCAACAACAGACCACTTTTCCACAGAATCTCCCTATCAGAAATGATTGTTCCTTACGGTTCCCCAGATTTCCCTCATCAAAGAAAGCATGCCTTGGATATTGGTGAGTATGGTGCTGGTTACATGACTAACCCACTATCTCTAGGTTGTGACTGTAAGGGTGTCATCCATTACCTTGACGCTCACTTTGCTGACAGAGCCGGTGAACCAATTACTGTCAAGCATGCTGTTTGTATTCATGAAGAAGACGACGGCTTACTTTTCAAGCATTCCGATTTCAGAGATTCTTTTGCTACCTCCATTGTTACCAGAAGTACCAGATTAATCATTTCTCAAATTTTTACTGCTGCCAACTACGAATATTGTATCTATTGGAACTTTTTGCAAGATGGTGCTATTCGTTTGGACATCAAGTTGACTGGTATATTGAACACCTACATTCTTGATGATGAGGCTGGTGAAACCGCAGGCAGATGGGGTTGCAGAGTCTATCCAAATGTTAATGCCCACAACCATCAACATTTGTTTGCGTTGAGAGTTCACCCAAGAATCGACGGTGACGGTAACTCTGTTTCTGTCGTTGATGGTTCTTCCTCTCCTTATCCTCTAGGTTCCCCTGAAAACATGTACGGTAACGGTTTCTATGCCAAGTCCACAACTTTCAAGACTGTCAATGATTCTTTGACCCAATATGTCAATGGTAGATCTTGGGATTTGTTCAATCCAAAGCTCAAGAACGAATATTCTGGCAAACATCCATCTTATAAATTGGTTTCCTTCCAATGTCCTCCACTGTGGGCCAAACCAGGTTCTCTTGTGTACAAGAGAGCCCCATGGGCCCACAACACTGTCCAAGTCGTCAAATACGAAGAAGACAGACTTTACCCATCCGGTGACCATGTACCTCAATGGTCTGGGGAGGGTAACATTGGTATGAAGAAGTGGATCGGTGACGGTACCGATAACATTGAAAACACTGATATCTTATTCTACCACACCTTCGGTATTTCTCATTTCCCAGCTCCAGAAGATTTCCCATTGATGCCTGCTGAACCAATCACATTGATGTTGAGACCACGGCACTTCTTTTTGGAAAATCCTGCTTTGGATGTTCCACCTTCTCATGCTATGACTACCAGTGAAGCCAAGGTTGCAAACAACAGTGAAATCACAAGCTTGACAGACCATACTTCGAGATACGCTTTTCAAGACACTTCATCCCTTGGCTGCTGTACCAGATTTACCAAAGAAAAGTGATTGATATAGATCACTTTCCTTCTTCTCTTCATCCATATCTCTCGTTTTCGTACATAGTGTTTTATCAGTTTATAATTTTTAGATCTTAATGCAAACAGCTGATTTTTCCGTCTCTACATACACCTATATATGTAGTTTGCTGGGTGCTCGATTCTATTCTCACAAACCCACAGCATGAGATTTGTAGTTTTTATATACCATTGCCCACCATTTCGTCAAACTGGCTGAACAACTGCTCCATTTGGTCTGCAGCCAAAACATCATCGTTCATTTCACTATCGTTTTTCGAGTTTCCTGAACCACCACCGTCTTCCCCCATATTTTGCATGAGATTACCCATTTCATCGTCTTGCAAGAAATCGAGATTTAGATCTGCTAGATCCGAATCTTGGCCAAAATTCAAGTATTCGTTTGTTCCAGAGTTCGCAATGTGGTTGCTATTACCAGCATTAGAGTTGACATTTGTGTTTGTATTAGAGCTCATGCCCGTATTTGTGTTTGTATTAGAGCTCATGCCCGTATTTGTGTTTGTATTGGTGTTCGAAGCGGCGATAGTACCCATATTGGCATCTATGTTGTTAGCATTGTTCAGTTGTGTATTGTTGCTTGATTTGCCGCTACCTATCTCCTCCTTGACACCTGCATGTGCACTTTCTCTACTTGCGCCCCCAAGAGACATTGGGTCGCCGAAATCGAAATTCATCACGTCGGCGCCTGTGCCTTCAAAATTGAAGTTGTCCAAGTCTAAGTCCAGCATCATATCATCACCGTCATTTCTAACAGCATTGTTGTTATCGGCATTGTTGCTACCGCTGTTAACAGCGGAGTTAGGCGTCGTTCCTATGTTAAAGAGATCGATATTATTATCATTTCCACTAGGTCCGTTACTATTTACTTGCGGTATGCCATTTTCACCGTTCACATTCTGGATAAATTGTTTTTGCGCTGATTCCTTTGCAAGCCTCTCCTTCTTTTCTAGATCTTCCTTCTCCTTAATGAGCCTCACTCTCTCTTCCTCCAGCCGTTGTTGCTCACGCTTGGCTTTTATCACCTTTTCTTTTTGATTTTTCGTTTTAATACTGTTTAGTATGTAGACGCAATTGCTGAGGTCCATACCATAGTCATTCAAAACCTGGTTGAATGTGTCAAAATCCTTTGCAAGCTGTTCCGTCAATGGCGCCGTTAGCGAGTCGTTGTTATTCGGTATCGTCACATCTGTAGCCGTGCTGGAAAATCTGTAGGTCAAAGTGTCTAACAGATTGGCAGAGGTTATGAAGATGTTGTCAGCGGCACTTTCCAACAAATTGTTCATTGTAGAAACTTTATATCTCGTTGTACCTCTGTACTAATGCTCTTTCCCCCCGTCCTGGCCTGTCGTTATCGTCTTCTCCAGCTGATCACCCTGATATGGCTATCGATACTGCAGAAGTCAGAATTACCGGAAGCGGATATACAGACAGTCAAGCCGATCGACGCAGCATATATGCACTGTACTGTGTACACAATGGGTTTGGTGCCGACTGTTTGCCCAATCAGTGCGTTTCGCGCAGCTGGTAGCGACTTCACAGAGACTGTGAGGGAGAGAGAGGCAGAGACGCTGGTGGTGAAGACGGTGGTTTAGAGAAAAGCGACAGGGTGGCCTTGAGAAGAGGGCGTCATTGGAAAACATTTGATTGCCGTATCACAATAGCATCGTCAATTCACAATCACAATGTTCAGACAATCACTAAGAACAGTCGCAAAAGTCAACAGATTGGCTGGTGTCAGAACCTACGCCGAGGCCGCCAACACCTTGAAATTGTCTTTGGCTATGCCACATGACGTATGTATTGCAGTCCTTTCGAGAAAGTGAATATATGAGAGTATACTGAAATGAGAATTTTCTTGGAAGTATCGTTATAAACGAAAAAATTTAACTTCGGTTCTGCAGACTTTACCACCAGGATCAGAAAAGCTTAAGATAAAGATAAGCAGAGGAAGGATATATATACGAGAAGATAACCTTTCAGCAGTCATTTTCAACAATATTGCGGGATAAAAATTGCAATAATAACATTTACAGTGGACCACAATTATTATTTACTATCAATCGAAGACTTTAATTGACAAATGCAAATATGCAGTCCTTACTACGACATGTCAATTTGACTCATTGATAGATAACAGAGAGTGCACCGAAGATGCAATATCTGAAACTTCGAATACATTATATCTCATAACAATACTTTCATAACTCTTTTCGTACGATAAGATTACTAACATGTTATATTCCATTTGTTCTACAGACCATCTTCACCAAGAAGGAAGTCACTCAAGTCAATGTCCCAGCCATCTCCGGTGACATGGGTATCCTCGCTAATCACGTCCCAATTGTTGAGCAGTTGAAGCCAGGTGTCGTCGAAGTCCTTGAAGGTACTGCTTCTTCCAAGTTCTTCATCTCCGGTGGTTTCGTTTCTGTTTTGCCAGACTCCACCATCTCCATCACAACCGTCGAAGCTTTCCCATTGGACGCTTTCGAGGCCTCAACCGTCAAGACTTTGTTGACCGAAGCTAAGAAGAACGCTGCATCTTCCGACGAAAAGGTCGCTGCTGAAGCTTCCATTGAAGTCGAAGTTTTGGAAGCTTTAACTACTGCTTTACACTAGATGCTCTAAAAACGTTCATTAGCGATGGACACCTTATTTATTGACTCTAACATGTTATAGTTGTTTATTTATTTTTCATGCCATGATTTATTCAGTAACATAAAAAACTTCTCACGATTTACTCTCCTATTTCGTCTTAAATATTTGACTAACCAAAAACGATCTCGTCAGGAACTTGGATTTTGCTTACGTACTTTCTGTTTTTGCGGAACGCGTTGATCTCCGGCGTGTGGCTCATTTATTGTTTTCATGTATTCGGTCATTTTCTATCTATTTCACCCCAACTATAAATGAATGAGGTTCTCCCAAGGTGCTATTCCTTATCCTGTTAGCACTATATTTGAAAAGTCGTATTCAGGTCAGATATAGACAATGGTGGCTGCTACCTCAAGGGCGAGACGTCTCCGTAATTCAACTCAACAAAAAGCTAAGAGTAACGACGCGTTAACTGTGTTAGATGGGAATATCAATGATTATAAAAGAATTAAACGTATCAACAAACGAGCAAAACAAAAAAGCAACATTCAAGATTCAGATTCAAATTCAGATGATGCAAGTGATAAAAATGGGTCGGAGGCTGAGAAATCAATAGAGGCTGAATTTGATGATGATGAGGAAGTGGAAGTGGAAGTGGAAGAAGAAGAAGAAGAAGAAGAAGAAGAAGATAATAATTATGTTCCTAATCAGAGACAAGACAAAAAACAAAAGAGGAATACCCACTCTTCGCATAGACGTGGCCGTTATGCTTTACCTCCAAGCAAGACTCTTGTATCCAACATAGATGACGTGGAGAATTATACTGAGAACCCAATTTTTGAAGCACTGAGTAACGGCGACCATTCTCCTGCCGACTTAGCCCAGTCTTGGGTCGATGACTTTACAACGATAGACATGAACATAAAATTTGATGCTTTGAAAGATTTTTTGAATTTTATTCTCAGATGTGCAGGCTGCATAGTCCAATTCAACCGTCATGATGTCACGAACACAGAAAGTGCCAAGGAAACTGTCAATGAGCTTCAAACTCTTTTTGCCAGACAAAAGTATCACGAGTTCCCTATGATGTATACACCAGCCAGTGGGAACAAAGATTGGAAAGATTTCCCAGATAATGCTATTGCTTTCATCTCTCAGATTGTTGTGATTGCAGGAGAAACCGGTTTTCTTTATGAAGAGGACGATCAATTTATTGAACTGTTGATGGAATGGATTAGCGCTATGTCGACATCGAGTATTAGGGCTTTAAGGTATGTTTCTACCCTTTTTGGTCTGACGATACAATCTGTCTTGTGCAAGTTGTCTGTCAATATTTCAAAGTTTATTGACAAGTTCTTAAGACAACTAAAAAGGGAAAATGATAGTTTAAAGTCACTGGTTGAAAACCAGAAAAGCTCAAGTAGACAGTTGAAAAGACAAGTGGATTCTGCAAACGAGAGAATTAAAGTTGTGGAAGATAACTTGGAGATGTACAAAAAGCAGAAGCGATCAATAGACAGTCATATTACTGATTTCTTCAACACCTTATTTGTTCATAGATATAGAGATACCGCTCCAGAGATCAGATCAAAATGTGTCAACTATTTGGGTGAATGGATGGAAGAATATCCTGAGATGTTTTTTGAAAGTACCTATCTGAGGTATCTTGGATGGCTTTTGACAGATCAAGATTCGTCTATCAGGTCTGAAGTTTTCAAAGTCTTGATAAAAATGTACAAAAAACGCTCTACTGTAACAGCATTGCGTCAATTCACCTCTTATTTCAAGCACAAACTAATTGAGATCGTCGTTTATGAGACGGAATTCAACGCAAGATCTAATTGTTTACAGCTTTTGAACGAAATCATCGAGAAGGGATATTTGAACGACGATGACATTATATGTCTAACAAGTTTGATTTTTATTGATGACGAAGATTTAATTTATCCATTTCAAGGCTCAAAACTCAACCCGGGAAAGTTTATGAAAGAGCTTGCAAAGTTTGTTTCCAAAGTTGAACACTTGAACAATGCAGAGATCATCGAACGTGATGAGAGAGAATTGGAAGCGATAAACGAGTCATTACCACTGGATTGTATGAAAGTTTTAAAAATTAAAACTTTAATGACTATTTTATCCGATTCTTACGAATACTACTCAATTAATTACGCTACTTCTAAAGTCAAATTGAAGGTTGAAAATTCCAAAATCCCAAAACTTTCAAATATATTTCAATACATATATCAATTGAAAACATATAATGAGAATAATGAGATGTTCGAATTGCTACTTGATTACATCACTTTTGATTTTTCAGCTTATGATATTCCTGAAGATATCAAGGAAAGTTTGGAATTGGACTCTAAATCACAATCTCTCCTATTGAATTTAATCAACGGTGCTGCAACTATATATATTCAAGGCGTAGATAACAAATTCTACAAAACACTATTTCCACAATCTCCAAGAAGCAAAAATGGCACGGTAAACTTTGAAAAGGATAGCAATTACTACGTGTCAAAACTTTTATCCAAACTACCAGATATTTGCTATTACTTTCATGATGATATTGGGAAAATATCCGTATTAATTCATTTGACGAGTAACTTGCTTAGATTCAAACCTGTTGAGCTCACCAATAAAAGTTTGGTAGACACTGTGGTCCAATTTTTCAGATTTTTTCTTGTGATCAACTTCCCTCTCTTTTCAAAGGATCTGAATAACTCAAAGTATTTTGACTCAATTACTCACCAATACATTTCTTTTTTCAAACTGGTCAGGGTTGAAGAGAACAATTTGATCACCCAACTAGACTCAATCTTCACTGAACTTAGTATAACGGTTCAATCAAAGATTGAGGAAAAATCGAAGACGATCATTGAGACGTTGAACAAGCTTTACATTCTATGTTATTGTCCATATGTCACAAACCGCGCCATCAAAGAGCTTAATTATGTTCTCCCTATCTACTCCAATTCATTGAATTTTGCAGTTGAGAAAGACGAGAGATATGTTAGACAAAAAGATGCAATTGCATTATCCTTAACAGAGTTAGAAATATCTACCTTTTTGCATATTTCAAATTTCTACATCAACAAATCCTTACTGCAGATTTATGAAGGAAAGCTGCATTATCACGATGATATCCTAACAGTTAATTCAGACTCGGTCACAACAATCAATTGTGTTCAGCGAAATCTGAGCTTACTAATTGAACCAGATGCAGGAACGTTATCTATGGACTCAGTTCATGATATTGCAGTTACATATCTTGACAATTTTCTTTGTATTTCTGCTTTTAAGGCCGAGTTCGGTTCATTGATTGACAATCCTTCATCACTATCTGGGACTGAAGTCAGCGAGATCCAACTACTACGCTGTCACGTTGGAAAGTCAATTCAACAACAATTGATGAAGTTGTTCTGCATTCGGGAGTATCAATTGGCAGAATTGTTGGGAACTGAAGCTCAGTTAGAAAGAGATGCTGATGAAGCCGTCAATTTCAACAGTTACAGTGTCAAAGACGTTGACAACGCTGAAGAAGAAGGTGAGGAAGAAGAAGATGTGGATGAGGAGGAAGAGGATGCTGAAAACAGCCAGAGCAGAAGGGCCCGACGCTTGAGTGCCAAGATGAAGAAAAAGGAAGAGAAATACCAAGTGCTTCTTTGTGAGATTGCATCCAAACTAACTTTGTGTTGCAACTTAGAGCTTGTTGATGATATTGCGGATCGTGAGGCGATCATAGAACGTGTGAAAAAGAATTCCGATTTCCTCGGGGAGCTTTACAAGAAAGTTCTTGCGGGAGTCGGTTTATTAGTTACCTACAATTCTGACGTCGGTCTCATAGGTAAAAACAAAACAGGCAAGGGTAGCGGGAAGGTTGTGCAGCACACCATTGTCTCCGAAACAGGGAAGTTGGCGGGGCTCATCAACCGTGGCAGGAAAAGAAAGCTCGTTGAAGACGACACGCCTAGCTCTTCAGATAATGAGGAAAAGGGAGAAGACGAGGACGATCCGATCGAAGATTCAGACAATGACGTCGATAATGACCATGACAGCGTAGTTAGTGTTGAGAACGATGCCGATAACGAGGTTCAAAATGGAGGAGATGCTGGTCAACAGCACGATGAAGACATTGAATTCAGTGATATCGACAACGATGATTCAATTCTCCGCACTCTAAGACAAAGTAAAAGAACAGCGACGACATCTAGTGAAATAAGCTCGTTTGCTTCTTCCTTCCCATTCACCCAGTAGGCTGAAGTTGACAAAAGAACGACAACTATGATTATTTGCTAAACTTTATATTATTATGGTCCCTTTCAACAAACGAATCATTTGTGTAAAATGATTTTCAATCTTGTTTCTCATAATATTTTTTCATTAATTTTTTTAGTACTTTAAAAAATAAAACTACGTGAACTATTTAACATGAAGAGGGTGGGAATATTTTTCTGATTTCTTGATTCTTCCTCAAGGAAATCACTGTAAATTAGGAGTGTAATGTAATGACAAAAGGTTCAGAAGCTTTTCTCTATAGAACTCAAAGGTTGTGGTTCTTCTGGAGCCACATCAAATTCCTTCCTGGTATTTGGACCCTTGATGATTTTGTTTGTGATGACCTTTAGCTTATCGATTTTCTCACCACGGACAACTTTCTCAATTTCGTCCTTGCTTAGAGTCTCATATTCCAATAAACCTTCAGCCAAACGTTTCAACTCGATACGTCTGTCATTCAATAGTTCTCTACAACGCTTTTCGGCGTCAATCAGATAATCTCTCGTTTCTTGATCAGCCAAATCTCTGAGCTTTGGAGACCATGTTTCCCATTTATCACTGAGCTTGACAGGACCGACCTTGTCGCTCATACCGTAAGAGGTGACCATGGCTCTTGCCATGCCTGTAGCAGATGATAAATCTGATGAACAGCCCGAGGTGACGTTGTTAGGACCGTACAACATTTCCTCGGCAATCTTACCACCCATACAGACGTCCAGTCTTGCAAAACATTCCTGCTTTGTTATGTCGTGCTTGTCCATTTCGGGCAATTGGAAAGTGACACCCAAGGCTCTACCTCTTGGAAGAATAGTAGCCTTATATAGTGGGGTGGCACCATTGGTGAACATTGCGGCGATTGCATGACCTGCTTCGTGGTAAGCTGTGTTTCTTCTAGTTTCCTCGGTCATGACCATAGTTTTTCTCTCTCCACCCATCAGGACTTTGTCCTTTGCCCACTCTAGATCGTTCATGTTGACACTCAAGGCGTTGTTTTGTGCTGCATGTAGTGCCGCCTGGTTAACCAAGTTTTTCAAGGCTGCACCTGACAGACCAGTGGTGCTTCTTGCGATGACCGAAGGATCCACGTCTTTGGACATGGAAACCTTCTTCAAATGCTGTTTGAGAATCTCGATACGTCCACGTACATCTGGCAAGTCGACTGGAACAATCTTGTCGAATCTACCCGGTCTAGTCAATGCCTTATCCAAGGAGTCTGGGAAGTTGGTAGCACCCAAGATGATGATACCTTCTGACTGGGAGAACCCGTCCAATTCGACCAACAACTGATTCAAGGTCTGTTTGGCATATGCTTGGTCTCTCGACTTTCTCTTACCTCCAATGGCGTCCAATTCATCGATAAACACAATAGCAGGAGCTCTTGCTCTAGCCTTGGTGAATAACTCTCTCACTCTCTTGGCACCGACACCGACGTACAACTCGTCGAACTCAGAACCTGACATGAAAAAAAAGGGGACGCCGGCCTCACCGGCAGTGGCTCTGGCCAACAAGGTCTTACCTGTACCTGGAGGACCTGTCAAGAGGACACCCTTTGGAAGCTCTGCACCTAGACTGACGTACTTGGAAGGGTCTTTCAAAAAGTCTACGACTTCCTCGAGCTCGGCCTTTGCCTCGTCGACACCCTTACAGTCGGAGAATCTGACGTCGGAGTCGGTCACCTCGATGGACTTGTCGTCTGCCGAGGCGCCCTTGACTATCGAGCCGTTTTCCACCAAGACGTTGAAACCGTAGTAGGCGGCGTAGGAGATCAAGCCCAAGGGTACCAACCATTTGATCCATCTCGAGAGAGACATCCAGAACGTTTCGGTGACCACCACGTGGATCGGGTCCTGCTTCGAGCCGGAATGGTTGGTGTTGGCGTTACCATTGGTGCTGTTGCCGCTACTACCACTTCCGCTACCTGCGGCATTTGCTGTGGCGTCAAGGGTAGGGAGGGCCACGTTCAGAGACTTGGAGAGGGTCTCCGCCTTCTCCTTGTTGCCCATCCGGAGGAGGGCCTCCAGATAGAGCCTTGTGCAGTCGGTGTCGGTCGATATTCCCGGGGTCTCATACCGGGAGACGACAATGTGCGGATAGCTTGCGTCCAGGAGGGATCTGTAAAAGGCGGCTTGGATACTTGGGTTCGTGATCTCGTTGTTGGCCTCCTTTTCGAGGGCGGCCAAGTCCTGCGTAGAGGGGATCGTCGAGGCATACCGCTTGGCGAGAGAGAGCCTTTTGCCGAGCAGCGCTGTCTGCACAGCTCTGCTACAGCGTGTTGGACGCAGCATCTGCGACGACGATAACAGGAAACTTCTGTTTCTCAAGAACAGAGAACGGGAGGCGGACGCTGACGACATGGGCGTGGCGTGTGTTGCTGTAGTTGCTGTTGCTGTGTGTATCCGTCAGAAGGATATCCGTCTTTAGATGCACGCAATGTCGATCCGAAGGCCAGAAACGCATGGAGTAGCACCCCGAAGGCGCCAATGCCAACGCTCCTCCCTCTCTCCCTGAAGACACTTTATCGGTCATGTGTCGCTCTGGGTGGCAAATCGCTGAGCATCCGTCGAGGCAAAAATGCTCAGCGAGTGGCGACGGCGACGGCGACGGCGACGCGGTGAACCGGGAAAAAAAAGAAACGTGATCACGTGTTCAAAGCGTCGATCGACACAAACAAAACACCCGTGCACCACAACCCTCTTCCGCCAGAGGGGCAAACCCCGTCCAGCTCCCGGCAGAGCGCCCTCCCGGGAATCTGCTCGTCGTGCCGCCTCGGGTCGTCCTTGTCATGCACACCCGGCGCAGCCTGTTCAGCGTGGCCGCGTCTTCTACGCCGCTGGCCACACGGGCCAATCGCCGGCCTCGAATTAGCAATGTTGCCAAAACGGTGTCTTTCATTTGCGCAACGGGGCCCACGTACGTAAGCATACGGTGCGCTAGGGCGGGCAGAGACACACATAAAGAGAGACACACCTCCTGTTTCTTCCGATTACCATTTCGACGTTTCTGTTTGCTGTCTTTTCCTTCTCACTGGATGCTTCCCTGCCCTTCCGGTTCTCATTTTGTTCTTCCCTTCCCTTCTCTTCCTTTCTTTCCTTCATCCCTTCTGTTCTGTTCCACTCCTTTCTTTCCTTTTTCTCTTCTCTCCCCTCTGTAGACTCAGTCGATATCCAGATCAACCACAACTTATAAACATGCCAGCTCCATACGAAAAAGGTTCAGCCAAGAAGGGTGCCACTCTCTTCAAAACCAGATGTGCCCAATGCCACACCATCGAAAAGGGCGGCCCACACAAGGTTGGTCCAAACCTTCACGGTGTCTTCACCAGACATTCTGGTCAGGCTGAAGGCTACTCCTATACCGAAGCCAACAAGAGAGCCGGTGTCGAGTGGTCCGAACAAACCATGTCTGACTACTTGGAAAATCCAAAGAAATACATCCCAGGTACCAAGATGGCCTTTGGTGGTTTGAAGAAGCCAAAGGACAGAAACGACTTGGTCACCTACCTCAAGGAAGCTGCTTCTTAGATCTCATGAGCACCCCCTGTTATATTATTATTATTACCACCACTACTACCATTGTCATTCTCATACATGCTCTCCCCAGCACACTCACGTCCATGATCCCTTTCTCCTTTTCCCTTCTCTCATTCTTAAATTATTTATTTATTATTTGTTAACTTTATGATATATTCTATTTATTATTAACTCAAATCTAAAACTTAAACGATACTAAATGAACATATCCACTCCACTCCCCCATTATTTCTATTATTCACCTACAACAACAACATCGATCATGAATAGCTTCATTATTTCTTGTCTTATAATCATGTATAGATCCCTACTCTATAGTCTTTCTATATTCGAACAAAAATCTCATACTAAAAAAAGACCTCATTTTTTTTTCAACCTCGCCTACTCCTTCCAAAGCTGATCTCCAGATCTGTCACGCGCTCTTCTTCTACTACACTTGTAGAACACGTAAACTATTGTCCCTGCTGCCAACGACAACGATTATCTTGTCACTGCCTTCTTCGAGAACGACAGGATTGATACTCACCCGGCTGATGCTTCCACTGGGGAGATGTCCCTCCTCGATTTTCTCGAGCTCCTCGAACTCGGATTTTTCTACATCCACCTTGTAGACGTATACTTCCCCGTTGTCTAGCCCAATCACGAGTTTAAACACACCCTTGCCCTTATCCTTGAGCTGGATGGAATCGATCGCAGTCACTGCACTGTTGAACTTCACCCTCGCCCTACACGTAATATCCTCATCACCTCCAATTGCACCCTTGACCCACAGCCTCACCTCCTTATCTCTGGAGCACGTAACAAACGCAACCACATCCGCGTAGTTGACCCAGGCACAGTCCCATATGATTCTGCTATGTGCTTTCTCCATCAACTTCACAAGCTCAAACTTCTCGTCCTTCCTTCTCCATACGGAGAACTTCCGATCTCTGGAAACCGACAACAAATACTCATCTTCTCCGGCAAAGCTGAATCTTAGCCGTGTGATAGTCAAGTCATGCCCTTTCAAAGTCTCCTCGCATTCTAGCCACGTGTCCGTGTTGAAGTTTCTTATCACAGCGTGCTTGGCAACATTCGAACGACAGGCAGAGGCAATGATTTTACCGTCGTGGGAAACATCCAAAGTGGTGATTTCAAATCCGTGCCCGTAAAGCTTCTCAATTTCCGGCCATAATGTATGACGCTGTAGGATATCTTCCACAGGTGGTTCCTGCAACTCTCTCATAATGCTGTTGCTGAGATCACTACCAGAGCTGCCTCGATTGTCGCCCTCCTCCTGACTACCCCCGCTGAAATCATTGTCTAGGATGGCCTTGTTACTCAATCCTAAAACCGGCAAACTTGCAGACTCAGGCAATTTCTCATCAAGCTCTCCGGCTAGGAACTCCTTCAATCCGCACACTCTGCCCAACATACTGGCAATACTTTTAGGCATGTCGAATACTCTGATCACCTTTTCATCGCCAGCACTAACAAACCTTGTCCCGTTGATACTCTTCACTGTGATCATGTCAAAACCATGGATTTGCGGACGACCAAACTCAAACCATTTGTCCCCTTCTCGATTCCACTTTGCATATAGTCTTGTAGATTGGTCCAAAGAGGTTGCAAGAAAGTATTCACCACTCGCAGCCCAAGAGATGTCTGTAATGGCCTTAGCGGCTCCAATGAATGAAGTACGTGAGTTGTAGACTTTCTCTTCCACTCCCTTCCGTTCCCAGCAACGGAATGACCCAGTTTTACCGTTACTTAGCACTATTTCGCTACCACTGTCTTTGTCGAATATCCATTCTGAGCAGTAAAACCCTCCGGACGATCCTGTTGCGGTCGATGCTCCCTTAATCGCCATCTCTCCAAGTCTGACTTCTGGGAACCACACCCCACTAACAGGATCTGATTTCCACATCATAATGGAACTATCTGCACTGGATGATAACAACATTAGGTCGTTCTCGCTTTCAAGCTCTTCTTGTTCTTCAGCAGCCGTAGGCTTCCAAGATACTTCAGACACCCAGTCATCATGCCCCATCAAAATAGCATCCAGAAAGATGCAACAACGGTTGGTTTGCGTCTCAAACTTGTACTCTTTAGAAGTCAAAAGTTTCAATTTGTTTGTCTCGACGTAAATTGGATTGCATGACTCTTCAACGGTCAATTTCCATAATCGAATGATACGATCCAACGAAGCAGAAGCAAATATGTACGTTTTCCTGGGGTATGTAACACCATTAACGGTCTCCATAGTAGTAGCTAACTGACGAATTGCTATCGATCTAACCCAGTCATCATGGCCAGGTAGAGATGATTGTAACTTTATCGTATTGTCACGTATATCAAATGATAGAATATTAATGACAGGCTTGGAGCCACCAGAAAGAATGACATATTCGGCATCTGTTAACTTAATCAGATTTAAGGCCATTGCGTAGAAGCCATAAGGGAGCTCGAAACTTGATATTTCCTCAAACTTGTCCGCTTTGGAGTCGAATGAATAGATATATATTTTACCATCACTATCACCGATGGAAAATTTCAACGAGTTTCTGTCGTTCGAAACAAGTCCAATGCAGGAGATTGCACCCTTTGTTGGCTTGAGTCCTTGTAAAAGTTGGATATTCAGCAAACCCTTATCATTCTGATCAAACTTCCAAACATTGACTACACCATCTTGAGAACCTGATAACAAAATGTTAGTGGATTGGATCCATTTAACAGAAGTAATCTCTTCATTGTGGTTCTTCAAAGTGGTATATACCTGTGTATTAGGATCATACCCTTCGGAACTGAAGATTGGTGTGCTAATGGAAACAGTATTGTAGGATCCATATGCGATTATTTTTAGATTGGCATTGTAATCAAAAATTCCAAGGTTTTTGTTACATCCAGTAAAAATGCTTTCCACTTTTGCCATTGTTGGGATTATGAAGCTGTTACCCAACTTTAAGTTAGCTGCTGACAAAAGCAAATCATACCCTACAAGACCTGGTTACATCACGAAAAGAGGTTAAAAATTTCATGCTGGAAAAAAAAATATTTCTGTACATGCTTAAAAAAAAAATAGCCGAAAATTTCAGAGACCAAACCTCGTATGGTAATAAAGCTTGACCACTCTTTACTTAGTAAAGTAATATCTTTAAGATTGCATGTGATGTATCTATGTAATAAATATTTAGCAAGGGAGTAAATCAATGCCTGCTTCGAACCAGCCCTCCCCAGCTAAGATGCTTTCTAAACTACACCCCTCATCCCATACCCGCATCACAATATCCATATTACTTTTGATTGTACCCATTTTAACCGTTTCATATAAAATCTTCAATGCCTTCCAACTCACTTTCCGATTTTCATCCGTACTAGAGCAAATTGCCACATAGAAAATAGGCCATACCATTTGCGTTATTATTGGCGATGACGATGGAATTGTATTGTAGACCGATAAGAATTCTGTTACTAAAGCAGTAGCCTTTTCAGAGTATATATGCACTGTTGGAACAGCATCCGGGAACTCGCTTGCAGAAATCATATTCCGATTATGCTCTATCAGCTTAGACATTTTTGAAAAGTAGTGTAACTCTAATTGAATAGTAACCAAAACTGCTGCCAGTGACCAAAGTTGAGCACATTTGAGTCTGTCAATATAACTGAATGATGAGCCATGAGGCAATATATAGAGAACATGGTCTCTATAATGTAAGCAACGATCTCTCAAATCCATTAAATTCTTGTGGCTGAGCTTGATTTGCTGTAAGAGACATTCCTGTTGTGAAAATAGTGACTTCACCTTTTTCCTATAAAGACATAGATCATACAAAACTCTGAATAGTCCAACAGGACAACCATTCATCTTGTCTGTTGAAATAATATCACTGCTTTCACCAAACCACTTTGGATCACAGTAAGGCGTTCTGCAATCAGGTGATACTAATGCAGAAACGGTATCAAACCACGACAATACGCATAGTAACGATTGTGATTGCTGTATCTTTTTCATCTTTTTATTGAATAACGGATCAGAAGCAATCGATGACGATAACTTGAGAAACATTCTAGCCAACGCGGAACGCCCACTTTCAAGAACAGCAAATAACAAATGGACGTAAAGTAAGAGCAAAATAACCATGAAATTTGTCCCTTTCTTTTTATTGGATTCTGACTTGATTCTAGAGATAATTTTTGGCACGTTTAGATCCAGATCACTAGAGTCTTTCACCTGGTTGTTTGTGTCGCCAACACTATCATCGTTATCACTATCATTGTCATTATCAATGTCATTTTCATTTTCATTATCATTATCGTTGTTTCGTCCTTTGTCAATCTCATTGTCAGCACTGCTATGTTCGTTTTCATTTTCATCAGAGTTAGATGCAGATCCTGACAACGAAGTGGAGGTACCCAAGAGTACTTTTTTATCCTTTTTTGATTTCCTATCAGTTTTGGCAATCCCACCAGTTTTCACGTATTTTATTAGATACTCCATGGTATTGTTTATGTGTAGAAGACCTTTCTTATAAAATTCATCCCCTCCATTGTTGACATATAGATGCATTGAAGACAAAGATAAGAAGCAGGATTTCGCCAAATCCATGGATCCAAATTTCATCATCAATTGAGGCCACGGATTATGTGGATGAGCATCCAAAAGATATATGACCTTTTCGAAGAAATGCTTCAATATGAGACTTTCCTCTCTTTTCTTCAGCTGTGGGCCAAGCTTACTTGAGTCCAATTCCAGCTCATTTTGACTACTAGTATAAGCCATGTTGTTGTGTATTCCCGACACTCCATTATATGTTTGCATGTTAGACAAAGCAGCGTTAGACATTGTGGGAGTCACGGATGGGGCGCTCATGTGGGAATAGTTTGGAGTTTGAGGTAAGTTTAGCCCAGTGTTGGGCGTGACAATATTCATATTCAGTTGATTATTCATAGATGCACTGGATTGTGAGGAGTCTAGGGGAAGAAAAGATAAATCTACAGAGTTTAATAGTTCGTTATCATAATTGTCTAATATGTAATCTAAACCCGAAAAGAAAGCACGTTCAAACTGTTGAGGATCGTTGAAATCCAACTCGAAATCTCGTTCGGACGTTGAAGAAACAGAATTAGTGTTTTTGGCTGTATTTGAGGTGGACATCATATGCATGATTGAATTTGGATTGGACATCATGGTACTTGTACTAGAATCTCTTGAAACAAGTATGTTTGGCGAGTCCGAAGGTGTGATGTCGCTGTTAGATGGATTTAACAAAGGTTCTACGTTTGAAGGAGAACCCGATTTTGTATAACAATCTGAATCAGTGGAAAGGGTTGCAGAGTTGGGGCTTGTATTTGACTGAATCAAGGACTTGATGTGGGATCTTGTGTGCTTGGATAAGGATGTCTTCTTGATACCTTTCACATTTGAAGAAACACAGTTTAAAGATACCGATTCATTTTTCCTAGAAGCTTGTGCATCTCCACAACTGCTCTTATAACTTTCCAAAGCTTTGATTTCAGCTCTATCAACTCCGTGCTCCTGTTTAATATGCACACCGGTAAGTGCATGATTATTCATATTAGTATTGCTTATAATTAACGTATTTCCAGTGTCGTTCAGCTTCGGGCGGCCTCGGAAGCCGTGCTTCTTTTCTCCCCGGATGTTAAAAGAATCATTAGAATTTCGAGAATCATCCACATCAAAGATCAACCTGACACCGTAGCCAGCACATACTCTACCCGAGTTTGTGCAGTTCTTGCAGTATGGTTTGGTTTCATCACACTTTCTTCTGCGCTTCTTGCAAGTAAAACACCCGTTTCTTGATCTGGTTATCTTTTTCTCCATATTCCGTCGGTACTTTTGATGATGATTTTCTTCGAGCTAGTCTCCCCCACAAGGAAAAAAAGTGAAGGGTTAAAGTTGCCAAATTGAAGTAGTGTAGCCAACGAGGAAGAGATCCCAGTACGCAGACCTTGCAATGACGTTTCCAATATTTGTGTGAACAATACTCATCGACTGGAGTTTAATAGTGGATGGTTTTTCCATGAATGCCACCGCTCAATCCAGATAAGCTTAACAAATAGGGCACCATAGCGAGCGCACCGAGTTTCCCGATCGGGCATGTACAATCCTTTTTATATCATTCCCATTACACCATATTATTATTCATTAGACGGAATTTAAGATTACTTTACACTATACACGATATATACTATCATTACTGGATGACTAGCTTATAATTTTTGCATAGCAGCAACATCGGTAGATTGAACCCAGTCGTCACCTTCTTCGATGAGGTTTTGCAAGTCTTCAAGAGAGACCTTGTCATCTTCGACAACACAGTTGATTTGCAACTTCTTGATACCGAAACCGACAGGGATGTATTGGTAAGCACCCCAGACCAAACCTGGCATCTCGACAGACTTGACATGAGCCAACATAGCATCTAAGTCTGTCTCATCGTCCCATGGCTTGACATCTAATGTGACAATGGACTTGGCGGCTGGCTTTGGACCTTTGGCAGCCTTTCTTTCGTTATAAGCAGCGATTCTTTCAGCTTTCAACTTTTCAGCGTTGGCGTCATCCTCTTCGTCTGAACCGAAAAGGTCAAGGTCATCATCGTCTTCTTCAGCAGCGGCAGCTGGAGCAGCGGTGGCCTTTGGCAAGGTGGTGAATTCTTCAGAGAATGAAGCAATGTGGTTGAACCATCTGGAGAAATCTGGGTATGCGGTTTGGAAAGCCTTGAAAGCAGCAACGTCAGCTTGAGTGGCAGCAGTACTATAGTAGTAGTAACAACATGGAGCGGAAACGGGTAATGTTAGTAACTGTAGCAGATAAAAAAAATCTTTTTCAATAATTTTCCGCACACGTGACTGACTCCTAATAAATTTTCAAACAAAAAAAGACTGGTTTGGGAGAGAAATAATAAAGTACTAGCAAGAAGAAAAAATGAAAAAGTGTGGTAATAATGTGCTCAGTAAATGACTGCGTCAACAGCCTTCCTTTTGATACTCATACAGCGGGTCTTGAGTCCGCCTCATAAACATGGACCAAAGAATACGATCATCATCGTTATTATTAACAGAAAAAAAGGTCTGAAGAAAGAAAGAAAAAAATATGGGGAAACATCCTCCCGTAGAGGAAACTATTGTTACCTGAAGCCAGTAAAGTGTGTGTGTATCCGCCAACACTGCTCGCCTTGGTCACGTTGCAGCGTCGAAGGTGTAAAGTAAAAAAATGAGTAGACAGCCTTGCAGCTGCTAGTGTTGTAGTGGCACATACCCTTCAATGTAGGACTTGTCCTTCAAGTAGTCGTTTAACTTAGAAACGGTTTCAATCTTAGAGAAGTCTGAGAAAGACATTGTGTTTGTATGTGTGTGGGGAGAAGAAACTGTTGAAATATCAGTCCAGCACGGGAGCGCAGAAGAAGAAACCGGCAGCTTAAGGACAAGAAACGTGCCAGCAAACAGGGAGAGCTATGCTTTATTTCCTCGCCTTGATCTTCGACGTCGACTTTTTTTAGCGGGAGCCAAGAGAAAAAAAAATTGCAGGGTTTTTCACCGGCAACAAAGACAGGCATCCGTGCACCGTGGTAGGAGGAAGGGAGGGCTCCAACAAAAAAAGCGGCGAGCGTCTGGTTTCGCCTGCTGTGAGAGACCGAAACAAGAGGCCAAACAGAAGGAGCCAGAGAGAAACACGAAACACAGAGCGGACTCGTGCACGAGGGTGCAGAGACGGCATAGAACAGAAAGACAACTAGGCCATCTGCACATGTCGTCGAATATCACGTCGAAGCCGCTTTTCCCACAGGCCCTCACGACCTCGTTCTCACACAGACTCTCGCAGTCAAACAGTGCTCTATTTTCCAATCTCACAACCTCCAGAGCGTCCAAGAGACAGGCGACCTCGAAGGTGAACTACGCGGAGGACTATCCGGACATAGACTTTGACTTTGAGGACTCGAACAACAACAACAACGGCAATGGTGTCGTCAACCTCGCCGGCAGCACCGGCGTTGCCAGCAGCTTTGCCAGCGGCATAATTGACGGAAGCAACTACAACACGATCAACAGCCTCGATGGTATGAACCCAGACGCCACAAACGGCAACGGTGGCAGCGTAACTGGCAACAAGGATTTTGACGATGATGAGGATTTTGTGGAGGAGGACGACGAGAAGAACGACGCCACCTACGAGGACCCGAACGCTGCATTTGACATATACAGAAACTTGATTCTCAATTCGAACAACAGCTCGATCAACCTTTCAAACTACCACGGCCATAAGGAGGCGCCACACGAGCTCCCCAATATTGTTTTCACGCCCTTTGAGGTCCTCTCCAACTGCAGCAACCCGGAGGTAATCATACCGATAAAGCTGAAGATCAACACCAGCGGTGCCGTGATCAACGATTGCTTCCTCTGGAACTTGAACGAATCGTTGATAACACCAGAAATACACGCCTCCATCATGTCGCAGGAGCTAGACCTCAACAGAAACACAGAAACGTCGATCGCAAACCAGATCAAGGACCAGATCCAATCGTACAAGGACCTCTTGGCTAACCCAAACAACGCCATCATCGACCAGTTCTTGTCGAACGAGAAGGAGTTCCACGTCGTTTTGGATATCTCCGCAAACATAGGAGAAGACTTCTACACGGATAAGGTTGAGTGGAACCTTCTGGACGATTCATACACCCCCGAAATGTTTGCCAAGTCGGTGTGCACCGACATCGGACTCAAGCCGGAGTTTGAGACCGCTATAGCGGTGGCTATCTACGACGAGATATACAAGTTCAAGAGAGAGCTTATTGAAAACCCGCAGCAGGTGTCGCAGAACATTGATTCATTGCCGTTCTTCAACTTGATAAACCCGGACGACGCGTCCAAGTCGATCGTGCAAGGCATCCGTTACGACACCAAAAAGTACGGAGAGGAGTTTTCTCCTACCGTCGAGAAGTTGAGTGAGTGGGAGATCGAGAAGAGAGAGACCGAGAAGGAGCGTAACTTGAGAAGACGAAAGAGAGAGACCCTCCGTGTGGTCAGCGGGGTGACCAGGTGACCCCCCCTCCCTCACGCTGAGAGCCACTCCTCCGTTTTTCTGTAAGCTAACTGTAATCTTTGTATACTAAATCATGTCCAATCCATGTCTACGCCAAGCTATCATTGTGTACGAGGCCACCCTTCTGCCCGGGAACACCAGGCACCTAGCCAGGCACGGTCTAGAACACCCGAGAGTGTGTGGTGTGTACATACAAACAGTGCGACGCGTGCCACCAAACGATTGCGTAATTGGTATTCACCAGGCAGGGGAGAAAATGAGGCTTACCGAAATGGTTTTGACTGTGCCCGATCTGAAAAATGCTGTCCAGAAGGAGATGACTGGCAGGAGCTCAAGTGGTGTCTGTTCTTTCTCTTTTCAGTATTGCTTCTACTTTCCTTTCTTGTTTCAGTCTCTCTTGTCTCTTGCATCTGTGTGTCTTTCCACAGAATAGAAATCTGACCCAAAAAAAGCTATCGAAGCACAGGAGGAAAGAGCCAAGAAAATGGACTATATTTCGATTCCCGATGATACCACCACCAAGTCGTTGAAAAAGTCCTTGTGGAGACTCAAAACTGATGTTGTTAACAATAACAGGAACATGAGAAAAAAGCTCTCGTATGCGGCACTTTCATTTCTTTTTTTCTGGTATTTCATCACTCCAATATTCAGATCTGACTCACGATATGCCTCGAGAGACATGAAACTCATCTTTCCCGACAGTGTTGATTACAACATGAAAACGCACTTTGAGCCAATCATTTACAAATATAACAAGCTACCAGCCAATGCATCGCTGCGGGCTCAGCTTGCATTTTACTTCCCCTATGACGAACATAGCACAATACCAAACCAAATTTTCCAGACCTGGAAAGTCTCTGCCGATAACAAAAACTTTCCAAAACAGTTCACGAGACCATACCAGTCCTGGTCACACAAAAACGAAAACTTCACACACACGATCATCACAGATGACATGATTGATGAGTGGATCTTTCAAGAGTTTTCAAATATCCCAATGATTATCGAGGCCTGGAAGCTTCTCCCAAGATTCATCTTAAAAGCAGATCTGTTCAGATATCTGGTTATTTTTGCCCGTGGTGGTGTTTATTCTGACATGGACACCTATTGTTTAAAACCAATAGTTGACTGGGCACTGTTCAACTCTCAATACCTCCCTCCAAACAGCAAGTCAAACTCGATAGGCTTTGCAATTGGTATCGAAGCAGATCCGGATAGACCAGACTGGGCGGAGTGGTATGCCCGCAGAATTCAGTTTGTACAATGGACCGTTGTTGGCAAGCGTGGCCATCCTTTCCTACGAGAATTAATCACTAGAATCGTCGAAGAAACCTTGAGAAAACAGAAAATGGGCATGTTGAATCGTGTTGAAGGTAAAGACGGAGGAGGTGATGTGATGCAATGGACAGGCCCTGGTATGTTTACAGACGCATTTTTTGACTACATCAACAATGTACTGTCAGATGGCAAGTATGGGGATGGTTTTGGGGTCGGATCAAAATACTGGATTGACGGCAAAAAATACCTTTTGAAACACCAAGAGTTAAACAGCGAAGGTCTGCCGCTACATTCGGTTGACATGGACATTAATTGGTTGAACTTCACAGGTTTGACGGAACCTACCGTCTACGATGATATTATGGTGTTGCCAATCACCAGTTTCAGTCCCGGCGTTGGACAGATGGGAAGTATGAGCCCAAAACACACACTCGCCTTTGTCTTGCATATGTTCGAAGGTTCCTGGAAAACATAATTTTTATTTTACTACTTCTTTCATCATACACTTCAGTTTAAAAGCAGCGGTTCCTTTTGCTACACACGTATATACAGTTTTACCAATAGAAAATTCTTTTCATACCCAAAGAGATTACCCAACATGTACTGAAACATCTTACACTTAATCGAACTGAAATAAAGTTGAGAAAAGGAAGATTTACCACGCATTCATCCATATAATATATATAAACTACCCCTCAAACACAGCATATATTTAATCGAGATTATCAAATAAGCTTCTGAATTCTGGTGTTAGAATCTGGTCTATAACTCGGCGTCTTTCACCGACGGCATCCACAGACTTTAATGTATAACGTGATCCTATTTTAAATGAGAAAACAGGGTTTGTTTCGTTGACAACTTTTGTTATGGCCCCAACCACTCTCTCCACTAGCTCGAGAGATGATACGTATTTCACAAAAAGTTCCGGGTAAGAATGACGGAAAAATGGAAGCAGATCTTCATCTATTGAAAACTCAGTTATATTCCGTATTGTAAAACTTTGGTCTCTTATTCCAATTACAACATTGGCATCGTTTGCAAACTTGCATTGAATTAAAAGTCGAAACAAAAAGGTATCAAAATAAGCATTGCCTTTGGATAATGAGGTGAGAATCAGTCTTTTATCTTTTGTTTTCGCATGGGGAATATTAGACTTGCACAAAATCATTTTCACTTCCGTGTAGCTTCCACTCGTTTGATCGAAAGAATCAATTTCTGCGTAATAGAGACATTTTTGACCATTTATTATAGTCTCAACAACAGTTTCGTATAAGCATTGGTTATTTACAGTTTTGAAGGATGTTCCACGTGTCAAAAGGTCTTCGAATCGGATCCCCACATAAGACATCAGTACATTCTGCCCTTCTCGGGTTTCCTTGTTTGCAATTATATACCGATCATTGTACCATATAATGTGGAATTCAGACCTCCGTTTGACAGAAATGTACTGGAAGAAAGCAGATGGGCAGAATATCTTATAGGTCCCGAGATTTACCAAGAAATCTTCTTTCTTGGACAGCTGGACTAGACACTTGAAAAAGTTGGCAATTGTACTTTCATCCGGTTTGTAAACTTTTGGGGTGTAATTTTTGTGGCCCAATTTGGCATTCCAACCAAATGGGTTTGCAAATGACCTGGGATTGGGAGGTATAATACGGTAGGAATGAAGTTGCTCTTTATCCAGAGTAACGATTCCTCCTCGATCAGAAAAAAATGCAACTTCTTCACCATGAAATTTCAAAGTGGATGACCTTTTCACGTGCGAAATTTCATCGTTAATTGTATACTCTGGCATATGTCAAGCTTGTTAATAGAATTTCTGCAGTAAGAATCTCTTCTCAAAAGAAGAAAGTTATCTTAGAAGTCTATGTTAGTAGTAGGAAGATGATTGATTTTGCTTGTAAAAGTAACATTTGAATACCGGATTTGGAGATCGAAATATTTTTTGCAGCGATTGTCGCTCCGCGAAATGTATATGCACGACTAATCAATCAATCCACGTCTGTACAAGGTACCTTTTGTTAAATAGGCAAGGAATTAAGAGGCTAGGAAAAGTTTGGGCTTGTAATTGACTGGGACAGCTTAGTAACGAGAATATAGTTCTGAAAATGATGAACAACATATTAGGAGAACTACTCAATACCGAACACGAGAGAAAGGATCGAGATGAGGGCGCAGAGGGCAGTACTAATGCGCCAAAACATGATAATGATAAGAATAGCAGTAGCAGCAAACCTATCAGTAGCGGGAAAAATGCCCCCAAAAGAACTAATTCGACACCGATATGGCCAACTGAGCTGCCTGATGTATTTTTATTCCCAGACACGTTTTTCCAATTGCAAAAAGACTTAAATTATTGCGTTTTAGAATATCTAATCAGAATGGGTTATGCAGGCGCTGCCGATACTTTTAGTAAGGAGCTACAATATGAAGATACAGATGGAGATTCAGATTATAGCAAAAAGAGCCTTTCCCAGCATAGCGGTAGCAACGAAGAAAGTTCGAAAAGTCTTCAAATTGCTGAAGACAATCAAGACTTACAGCAAGAGAAGATGAGCCAGCTATTTAGTATGAATGACCTATTTAAAAATGATGACTCTGCAGAAGAAGCAGATTTTTTTTTGAAAAGACATCAAAGCACAGTTGGGATTGGATCTGTTTATGAGAGAAAAGCAGTGATGATTATGTTGCTCAATGGACAGGTAAAAGAAACTATAGAACTCATCTCTAGAAAATGGCCTTTCTTTTTCAGCGAGTTTCCTATTATCAAGCTTCGTCTTTTGCACCTTCAAGCAATTGAGATAATACGTGATTTTTTCAATAGTGATGTCAACGATCTAACTGCTGAAGAACTTGAGAAGAAAGAAGTAACGTTTTTCAATGAATTTGTTGAGTTCGTAAAGGAAAATCTCAGCGATGACAGTATTTTGAAGAGCAAAAGATTCATAAAAGACATGGAGCTTACTATGGGGTTACTATCTTACGGAAAATTTAAGAGTAAAGGATCTGATTTGGGCTACGTCGAGCAACTGCCTCCAGAGTTGAAAAAAATCGTCGACTTTTCACTGAGGGAGACCATTGCGGTCAGAGTGAATAAAGCTTTGTTGACTTATGTCGATGGAGTCACTTTCGACGGTGAACTAATCGAAGGGCTGAGCTTATCCAAAGGGGCTGATGACATTGAAGAGAAGGAGTTGGAAGAGTACGAAATGGGCGGGTACGGAGTTGGCGATGATGATCCAGATGATCCGCTGCTTCGATCTAGTGATGGACAAGTCAGGGTTCTCCAGCGTTTCAACAATGGAGACAATAAACTTTTGCAACTCGTCAAGCTCTTTGTTTGGTCCTACAAACTGAACAGCCAAAACAACAGCAGCCTCAGCAGTCGACAAAGGCTCGAGAAGATGGCTGAGATTACGCTGGGTCAATGAAAATGTTTGACTTATCAAAGGGGTTTAGCCAGTTGAGTCTGGCTTCTACCGGAACAGAACATATTGCATTCCTTGATGTCTAGTTCGGGTAAATAGCCAATTGCGGGACCGGGACCCGGATGCGCGGAGAACTCCAGGCGAGGAAAATGAAATCAAGAACGAATAAGGGAGGGAGGGTTTGTCACGGTGTAGAGTGAAACTGGATTTTGAAGCTAGAGATGGTAGTTGCGATCTGCGGATTCTGTGAAACATCATAGGGGCTCTGGAAGGGACCGTACGATCAGACAACGGGTGACTGAGTGCGTCGGCAACCATACAGCAGCTGTCGGCAAGAGGACACATTCCTTGTTTCAAGTATGAGGGATGCACACTCACATACGGATGTGCAAGACGACATCCAAAAAAACAAACATGAGTCTCTGAAAAAACCAATAATAATACCGTCAGCAGACTACGATCTACATCAATTAGATTCGTTGGAAAGTAAACATCTAAAAGAGAACAAACTACGCAAAATGCAGGCAACACTTGCTGCTCAAAAGTTAAGGGCAATTGACAATATTGATGCATCTACGACAGCAATAGGATCAGAAAAGAGTCATACCAATGTGTTGAAAACTGCCTCTATTAAGCAGGATGTGGACCAGGGGCGAATAGACAAGCAGTCATTTGAGTACGTTTTGCGCAGTGGGCTTGCAGGAGGTTTGGCAGGGATATCTGCAAAGTCTTTGATTGCTCCTCTTGATAGAGTGAAAATTCTTTTCCAAACTAATAACCCTCATTACAAACAATATGTTGGATCTTTCAAGGGAATGTTCGAAGCAATCAACACAATATACTCGAGAGATGGGCTTCTTGGCTTATACCAGGGACACTCTGCCACTCTACTGAGGATCTTTCCGTATGCCGCAATTAAGTTTGTCTGCTACGAACAGATAAGAACTATTCTGATTCCAAATGACGAGTATGAAACGGCAGGAAGAAGATTACTGGCGGGCTCATTGGCAGGCGTGACATCTGTATATTTCACTTATCCATTAGATTTGATCAGAGTTAGATTGGCATTCGAAACTTCACATCATTCTATTCACCACGGGAAAGGTAAGTTGTTCCACACATTGAAACTAATCTACAATGAGAAACCGAAAACAATGTACACAACGGGAGGCTACCCAATGCAAAGTGATGCGATTTTTACGAGATTGTTATACAAATCTAGAATTGCAGACTACTTTCCGTGGGTTCTTTCACTGTCAAATTTTTACAGAGGATTCATTCCAACGATTTTAGGAATGGTACCATACGCTGGTGTAAGCTTCTATTCTCATGATATCCTGCATGATTTTTTTCGTCACAAATGGTTAGCACCATACACAGTCATGAGCGATAAGTCCAAATCAGCAACGCGATCAGATTCTTCTTTCGATCACAGGCCCCCTTTGAAAACATGGGCACAGTTGTTGGCCGGTGGTGGCGCCGGTATGTTGGCACAAGCATCTGCCTACCCATTCGAAGTTATTCGTAGGCGTATGCAGGTTGGTGGAGTGACAAATAAATCCGGTGAATTTTTTGGTTTAGCACATACCGCAAAACAGATCTTCAAGGAAAGAGGATTCAGAGGCTTTTATGTTGGTTTAGGAATTGGATTTTTGAAGGTTGTCCCTATGTTTGCATGCTCCTTTTATGTTTATGAACGTTGTAAAGAATATCTTCTCATTTGAGTCATACTGTCATAATTTAGAGACTCACGGTACATTGATTTTCATACTTAATAGCTCCCATACTTAATTCCTAAAAGCTTTTCCCTAACTTGAATAACTTTTATTCAAACATCAGCCGTTTTTTACTTCCATTGTCTTTTTTCACTACCTCTTTGTTTATGTAATAGTGATGTTTACTAATGTTTATCAATTTTTCTATGTCTATATTTTCCAAATGAATATTATAAAATTTTTTACATATCTAGAAGTCTGTCTCGTCAATTCCAGACTTGTCACACATGCTTCGAAAAATTCCTCCTTGAAGCCATAACTTTTTTGGGGTGTCAAACTCAGCACATTCTCCTTTATCCATCACGAGGATCCGATCATAGTTGAGAATCGTTCTCAAACGGTGAGCGATGCAGAGGATAGTGCACTCCTTAAACCCGTTAGCGATGGTCTCCTGGATCCTAGCATCAGTTTCGTAATCCACACTGGATGTAGCCTCGTCTAGAATCAAGATCTTTGTTTTGCGGATCAACGCACGGCACAAAGCAATGACCTGTCTCTCACCGAGTGAAAAGTTAGCACCGTCATCATCAACGAATGTATCCAAAGAAAACTTGTTGGGGTTCCCAGTATTATTGTTGGAGATTTGAGTGATGCCAATTTTAGAGTCACGTTCACTGTCACTAGTTGCATACCCTGAAGCAGTGTCTAATGCACATTTCAACACAGAGTCACTGATTTCTCCAAAAGGATCTAAATTTCTTCTAATGTCACCACGGAATAACACTGGATCCTGTGGAATGATCGCTAATCTTGAGCGTAAATCAAAAAGTCCAATCTTCTGGATGTCAACACCATCAATCTCAATATTTCCCCCTTCTGGTTCACTCAACCTATAAAGTGCTGTCATGATTGTGGATTTTCCGGCACCCGTACGACCACAAATACCAATTTTTTCACCAGCTTTTATATCTAGTGTCATGTCTTTCAAAACCAATGGTAGTTCTTTACGATAGCGCAAAGAAACATTATTGAATTTCACTGCACCATCTTTAGGCCAACTGGCAGGCAGCTTCAAATCTTCTGGAGTGTTGTAACTAGCCTCTTTAGGTAATTCTGTTGCATACTCGCAAATACGTTCAACTGAGGAAAGTAGTTGCTCAAGTTGACCTATCGCTCTTGTAGAACTGATGATTTGCATACTGAATTGAACTGCAAATGAAATTAGTAAACCCGAACCTGCGGCAGAAATTGGATATGAGTTCGATACACATAACATCGTGATCACAAGACTGATAGAGCCAGCAGAGCCATGTAGAGGAACAGAAAACCATCTCATCAAACAAACAGCTGTAAAGTACGATTCATTCATCACATTAATGTTTTTTGAGTTTCTATCTATGAATCTCTTTGAGGCAGAAAATAATTTGATAGTGGACATACCTTGTAAAACTTCATCAAAGTTAGAAAACACAAATGATCTAGCAGCACCCTCAATACGCTTTATTTCTCTTGAAGTAGCTTGGTAGTATGAAAAAATGACAGCTATAAACAAGAAAAGCGCAGGTATTGTGATAGCAAACCATGGCAGGTAGATTATGCAAAGAATTAAAACTCCAAAAACGTTACCAAAGCCTAAACATGTAAGTCTTGCTTGCTCTGCAATTTCATTATCCAAGACATCTGTATCCTTAGTGAAACGGTTCATTATTCTGCCTAGTGGCGTTGTATCAAAAAACGACATCGGAGCATACATTATGTTTTTCAAACAACTGAGGTTGAGAAGTTTGGAAGCACGATTTGAGATAAATGCAATTGTGCAGAATTGCCATATAGCGCAAAGCACAAAAAGGCAAGTTGTCATGACATAGATACCAATGTAGAAAGGATCGCCGTATGACTTGAACTTGCGCAGTGACCAAAAGGATAACCAAACATTTTCAAATAGCATACAAAATGAAGTCAAAACGATTGCACAAAACAAGTTAGAGAGAAGTATCTTTGGACCAATTCTACCACAACCGGATTTGAGGTATTCAATAAACATGGCTTTTGAGATTCCATTACTTTTAACTTGCTCTGTTTGAATGATTTTGCCTTCCCTTTCGTCTTTGGTAGTCTGTTTTCTAATCAATTTGAGCTCGCTTTCTTTGACATCTATATCTTCATCCTCCTCGTCTTCGTGTTCTTTAGCATCCTCCCCTTCCATTTGGAAATTCATTAACGCTTTGAAGCCTTCGTTCTTTGCCACTAATTCCTCATTTGTGCCGACGTCAATGGTACCATCCCCATTCATATATATGATCCTGTCAGCTTCTCCAATCAGAGACAATTGATGTGTTGCCAAAACTCGTGTTTTTTCATGCAAAAGACCTAAAATACATTCTTGCATGATGTGCTTACCGACTTTTGCATCAACAGCACTCAAAACATCATCAAACATCACAATATTATATTCATCTAGAGTGTAAGCTCTATAAACTGCACGTGCCAAATTGATACGTGCTTTCTGGCCACCCGATAAATTGACACCACGTTCACCAATTTCGGTTTTATCACCTGCAGGCAATATTTCGAAATCACTCGGTAAGGCGCAACATTCGATAACAGTTTGGTAAACGTCCCTATTGAAATCCAGACCAAAAGTGATGTTTTCTCTGACTGTCGTATTCTGGATCCAAGGATGTGAACACAACACTATACTACCGGATATATCAATGCTACCACCTAATCTGTTCATATCACCATTAATTGCAGCCAATAAAGAAGACTTTCCGGTACCAATTGAGCCAGTAACGACAATAAACTCACCATGGTTAACATTCAATTTTATGTTTTTCAAAACCACTGAAGGATTAAGAGTAGAACCATCTTCGGAGTGCTTTTCTACGTCTAGGGAGATTTTTTCTTTGACGTCCACAGAAGAATCATCTAAGGAATCTAGCGGATCAAGATCCCAAGTAAAATTACCGCTGTCAATGGCTATTGCGGCTCTAAAAGTATCGAACAAGTGTTTATGATACTCGGGATCAGGCTCCTCTTCTTCTGCAAGCAAAAAATCCTGAATTCTTTTAAAAGCAATAATAGCATCACCAGAAGAGCTCAAGGCTAGAGGAAGAAACGAAATGTGTAACGTTAAGATGTTGAACAAAGTCACGGATGAGAAGATGTTGGCTGCGTTTTTCAATCCCCCGAGTTGACCGTACATACATAAGAATCCAATCATTGCTGAAACGAGTGGCAAAGTGACAGCACAACCAGTAATGATATTTCTTGCAAACTGAATCTTGAGCATGATTTTCATTTCTTTAGATCTAACTTCTGAAATCAAATTGAAAAAAGGAATTTCCCAAGCATAATATTTTAGCATTTTCATGTTGTTCAAAATTTCCTTGATGTAACGGACTCTGGAATCAGTTTCAAGATTGGCAGTGGTTCTCCATTTCATCAATCTCCTTGTAAAGAAGAAAAAGCACATTGTTGCTAGCAAGAAGTATCCAACACCAGCCAACGAAGCTCCCCCTAAACGCACAGCAAGCATAACAATTGTTATTGTCAAACCGATCGGCAAACACAATGCAAATGGTAAGTAACTTGCCGCTAAATCAATTTTGAACACATCGTTCCCCGCTAAAGAGGTGATTGTGGAGTGTGGAAACTGGACCCTGGATTTCCTACTCAAGCGTAAAGATTTATCGAGAATGAGCTTAGTGAAAAGACCTTTGGCTTCAGCCCCACTCACACCAGCTCTATTGAAAGCATGTGCCGATAAAACTCCGACAAAGAATACAATACATGCTATACCCATGGCATAACCGTATCCGTTTTTGGCTTTGGTTAATCCTGCTTTCTTGTCGGCAACATAGTTGATCAATGCACGTATTTGAAGTGTGTTTAAAGCAGAGGCAGTGTCACCAACCGCTTTAAATAAAATACCCACCGAGTAATCCCAGCCAAGTGTCTTGTAGGTGGCCTTAATGACCAGGTGCTTTGGATACTTGAAACCGGGGTCTGATTTTATATAAGCCCTATTTTCAGGAGTATCTTCCAGTCCGGATTTTTTCAAATACTTTAACTCTGCAGCTTCAACCTCCTCGTGAAACACCTTGGTGAAGTAGTCTGCAATGGTCACCACATCGTATTCGGAGCCCGGCGCAATCTTAGGCAAATCTTCAGCAACAAGCGTTCTCCGATAGCCGACTTTCAAAACAGGATTGAGCCACAAATAGAACATCTCCGAAATGAGGTTGTTCCTTCGGTAGGTGAAGTTGATACGTTCCTCATACATGGGGATGGGAGGAACCTTCTTATCCAGTAGCAATGGAGTAAGAATTCTTTTCTGGGGCTGAACCCTCTCATCATTTGCTACTCTTCTTTCGATATCCTCGTTAGAGTACACGAACGGCTTCGTCGTTTTAAAACTGAAAAGCTCTTTCTCAAATCTGCCTCTCATGCTGATAACAGATCTTCAAGTTCCAGACTCAATCTTTTGTTTTCCCGTTCTTCTAAAATAGTTCTCTCTTTTTCCTTCAAAGATTCGAAGTGAAAATTCGCCAAATGCCACCACTTTTTTCAGGGTGAATGCATATGTTGCCGAGGATATTACGAAAGTATACGTGAGACCCGTCTTTGAGCTGCGTTTATATGCTTTTGCACCTCCGGGATCATATCATTAGCACAGTCATCTACAAACAACCGGGCTGGACACGTTGATGACCCGGATCTCACATTCCGTAGCCCCTGGAAGGGTCACCGTTGTGAGCCATATTTTATTCTTCCAACTGAGGCGGCTGGCGGAAGCAGAGGCGGCAATGTCTTATCCGCTCGCATAGCGTCGGGAATTTCCTTAGCCGGATACGGAAAGATACGACGATACGGCGAGTAAAAGTGTGCGCTGAGGAAAAAAGCTGGTCGGAGAAGGGCTACACGGGAATGAAATGTATTAGAATGGTTGAGAAATAAAGGATTACACGTTGGGTACACAAGGACTGCTCTAAAAGTCGTCCTCCTCGATCCCGGACTTGTCACACATGCTACGGAAGATTCCCTCTTGCAGCCAGAGCTTCTTGGGGGTGTCGAACTCGGCACATTCTCCCTTGTCCATCACGAGGATACGGTCGTAGTTAAGAATGGTCCGCAAACGGTGGGCAATGCAGAGTATGGTGCACTCCTTAAACCCGTTAGCGATGGTCTCCTGGATCCTAGCATCAGTTTCGTAATCCACACTGGATGTAGCCTCGTCTAGAATCAAGATCTTTGTTTTGCGGATCAACGCACGGCACAAAGCAATGACCTGTCTCTCACCGAGTGAAAAGTTAGCACCACCATCCTCGACAAATGTGTCCAACGCAAATTTGCTGTTGTTGGTTGAGCCACAGGAAAGATCAATGGCTTTTTGTAGAAGGGAGTCCTCGGTTTCCTCGAACGGATCTAAGTTGCTTCTGATTGTACCTCTGAAAAGCACAGGGTCCTGGGGGATGATAGCCAGGTGTGAACGGAGCTCAAGTAGACCAATCTTCATGATATCCACGCCGTCTATAAACATCTCACCCGTCTCCGGCTCACTAAGTCTGTACAGTGCAGTCATAATTGTGGACTTGCCAGCACCAGTACGGCCGCAGATACCAATTTTCTCACCCGGCTTGATGTCCAGGGTCATGTCCTTAAGAACAAGAGGGAGCTCTGGTCTATATTTCAACGAGACGTTGTTGAAAGTTATATGCCCCCTGCTCGGCCAATTTTCAGGAATCTTGCTATCTTCTTGATCGTTGATATATGCGGCTTCCTGCGGCAGTTCAGAAACATACTCGCAAATTCTTTCAACGGAGGACAAGTACTGCTCAGCTTGACCAAGGGACCTGGAAAAACTAATTAATTGCATACTCAACTGAACAACGTAAGAGATCAACAAACCGGCTGATGCTGCAGAAATAGGATATGCACGTGCAACACTTAACATCGTGATGATGATATTGACTGCTGCTGAACAACCATGCAAAGAAACGGCTAACCAACGTTGGACGGAAACTGCGTAGAAATAAGATTCATTCATTTTATTAATAGAGTCTGTGTTTTTTTCGATGAATCTTGTTGACGCTGAATAAAGTTTGATGGTATCCATGCCCTGAAGAGCTTCGTCAAAAGAGGAGAAAACAAGAGATCTTGAAACACCCTCCAGTCTCTTCACCTCTCTTGCGGTGGATTGATAAAAGTTGAAGCAACAAGCGACGTAAATCACCATAATTGGGATTGCAATGGTAAACCATGGCAGGAAAATACAACACATGATTAAGATACCGCACATGTTACCAAAACCGAAACAACATAATCTTGCTTGCTCGGCAATCTCATTATCCAAAACATCAGTATCTTTGGTAAATCTATTGATGATTCTACCCATTGGGGTTGTATCAAAAAATGACATTGGAGCATGCATGATATTGTTCAAGGCCTTTATATTGAGCAACTTTGAAGACCTGTTGGTAATGAAGATAATTGTGCAGAATTGCCAAATTGCACACAACACAAACATGACAGTGAACATCACATATAATCCAATATAGAAACCATCGCTGCGGTTTGGATAACGTCTACTGGACCAGAAAGACAACCAGACGTTTTCAAAAAGCATGCAGAATGATGTGAAAGCAATGGCTATAATCAAATTTGGAATGATGAATTTTAGTCCCCACATGCCTGAACCGGATCTTAGATAAGTAATTATTGTATTCAGTGGAATACCATTAGTTTTGATCGATTCTTTTTGAATGGTTTTCCCGGCGCTCTCATCTTTAGTGGTTTGTCGTCTGATCAATTTCAATTCCCTCTCCTTGATGTCAATATCCTCCTCCTCTTCTTCCTTAACTTCTTCTCGTTCCATTTGGAAATTCATCAATGCTCTGAAATTAACATTCTTTTCTACTAGCTCTTCATTCGTGCCGACGTCAATGGTACCATCCCCATTCATATATATGATCCTGTCAGCTTCTCCAATCAGAGACAATTGATGTGTTGCCAAAACTCGTGTTTTTTCATGCAAAAGACCTAAAATACATTCTTGCATGATGTGCTTACCGACTTTTGCATCAACAGCACTCAAAACATCATCAAACATCACAATATTATATTCATCCAAAGTGTAAGCTCTATAAACCGCACGTGCCAAATTGATACGTGCTTTCTGGCCACCCGATAAATTGACACCACGTTCACCAATTTCGGTTTTATCACCTGCAGGCAATATTTCGAAATCACTAGGTAAGGCGCAACATTCGATAACAGTTTGGTAAACGTCCCTATTGAAATCCAGACCAAAAGTGATGTTTTCTCTGACTGTCGTATTCTGGATCCAAGGGTTTGCACATAAAACAATATTACCAGAGATGTCGACCTCACCGGCAATTCTCGTCATGCTACCATTAATTGCCGCCAAAAGAGAGGACTTACCCGATCCAATCGAACCAGTAATGACGATGAACTCACCATGCTTGATTTGCAAGTTGATACCGCATAAGTCAAATGCCTGTTTAGAGGCTTTCACGTCATCATCTAGAGACTGTTTTTCAGAGGTTATGGATTCTGACAGTCCTGTGACAACAGAACAAGCATCATCATTTGATTTGAGCCAGTCGAAAGTGGCGTTTTTGATGTTAATCGCAGGGGTTTGCTTGTTGAATGCAATTTTATGATATCCCAAGTCAGGCTTTGTTTCTTCCACAAGTAGGAAGTTCTGCACTCTGACAAATGCAATCCATGCATCACTTGCAGATGTTAAGGCTGTCGGTAACATTGCTACATGCATTGTCAATATATTGAAAAGAGTAACAGATGAAAAGATATTGGATGCATTTTTCAAGCCACCTAGTTGACCATACATGGCTAAGAAACCAATCAAGGCAGAGCACATTGGAAGTGTGACAGCAATACCTGTGACCATGTTTCTAAAAACTTGCACTTTCAACATGATTTTCATTTCGTGGGATCTCAATTTAGAGATCAATTTTGTAAACGGAAGCTCCCATGCGTAATATTTGATCATTTTAATGTTAGTCAAGACCTCCTTCGTGTGTTTGACCCTAGCGTCAGTCTCAACATTGACCGATTTTCTCCACCTCATTAAGAATTTGGTGGAATACATGATGCAACCGGTAATCAGTATGAACCATGCGATACCGGAAAGAGATGCACCGCCCAAGTTGACTGAAAGCAAGGCGATCGTGATACCCAAACCGATAGGTAGACATGTGATGAAAGAGAAGAAATTTGTTGCCAAATCGATCTTGGACAAGTCATTCCCGAGGTAGGCGGTTATTGTGGAGGGAGGGTACTTTGTTCTTGAATCTTTGCTGAGCCTGAAGGACTTATCCAAAAGGACTTTTGTTAAAACACCTTTGATTTCGGCACCACAGAAACTGGCGTCATTGAAGTTTCTGGCATACAACAGACCGATGCAGAAGACTATGCAGGCAACGCCGACAGCCAAACCGTAACCATTTTTACCGACTTGCTCGTTCTCGGCCCTACTTTCAACATAATTTATCAAGGCCTTGATCTGGAGAGTGTTGAGTGCCGAGGCAACATCACCGAGTGCTTTACAGAACATTGCTAAGGTATAGTTGATGAAGTAGGTCTTGTAGAGAGCCAAGAGGACGAGGTAACTTGGATATTTGAAGTTCGGATTAGTTTGGAGACGCTCTCTGTTGGCGGGTGTGTCCTCGATATTGTGCTTCTTCATGAACTTGGACTCTGCTTGTTCCTTCATCTGGTAGAAGTGACCTAAGAAGGTGTTTGTCCGACTCTCGACGTCGTAAGTGGAGCCACGTGCGATCCTGTACAAATCCTCCGGCTGCACGGTTCTCTTGTATCCAACCTTCAAGAGGGGGACACACCAGAGATAAAACATCTCGCTGAAAAGGTTTGTCTTTCTGAAAGGGAAGTCGATTCTTTCGTCCTCGGTAGGGATCGGTGGCACCCTTTTGTCCCATAACAGGGGCGTCAACAGTCTCTTCTGCGGGAGAATCCTTGGATCTCTGGCCGTTCTTTTCTCGATATCTTCATCTGAATACGTGATGGACTTTGCTCTCTTTGTCGAGAACAAGTCTTTGAATCCCATGACGCGTTGTTTCTCTCAAAATGTTTTCTTTTCCCACGCTGTCTGTCCTGTCTTTTTGCTTATTCTTGAAGGCGTAGAACACGGAGGAGCGGTGATAGGGGGCAGGAAGAGGGAAGGAAGCACACCAGATGGATGGTGGGAGGAAGTTTATCTGGTTACAACTAAACACAAGATACAGCTATGTCACAGAGTGGGACAGAAGGGCAAGAAGCGCCCCGACAGGAGCAGAGAGAAGGAGGCAATCTTTATAGCATGAGCAACTGTTCTCCAGATACTCGACCGTGCATCTCAGATAGGGAAACACCGGGGTGGTGAAGAAGTAAAAGAATTTTTCACTGCGGAAGTCTCATCCGTCGCATTGTCTTCGGCGCTGCGTCCCCTTTTGGGTAACACTGGGGGCAGGGGAGCCAAGGATGAGCTCTTTGGGGTACCCGGGCCGGAGGCAGTCACAGTTCAAACACCCCCCAGGCGGCTCTGAGTGCCGCCCCAAGTAGGGTGTAGAGTAGAAGCGTCTTGACCCGCTCGGAGCCCCCGACTGTCTCTGTGGGGCCCGTGCCGGCGATGACGACACGTCGAGGACGTGTCTCGATACGGCAACGGCGGCGGCGGCGGCGGATGTGTTGTTTCCGCACACCGGTGCTGGCGCAGAACGGCCTGATACCGGTCTGGTTCTGACTCTTGCGGAGGGTCTTTGGGGCCACCGAGGCGGCAGGGTCATCGTGGACAAGCGTGCTTCCCATGGCTGCTGGCGTAGTTGCAGATGCTGAGAAGGCGAAGAACGAAGGAGCTGGAGAGGGGTTGGTCACAAGAGAAACGGCAGGGGAGAGAAGGAAAGAAGGGAAGAACGGGATCAGGGCAGGCATACCAGGCCGCCAGACCACCGCCAGGACCACATGCTGGCCTACACGTCTACCACGAGTCATTTCTTTCACTGTGACACGTGTACTCCGTGTGACCCATCACATTCGCCCCTACGTCTTCCTCTTCACCTCCGTCTCCGTTCTGTCTAGGTGCCCCAACCCACCGAGCCCTCTCTCGGACCCCGCTTACGTAACATATTTCCCCACTGGGCTTCATGAAACGAAGCGGCCAATTTCTTCACCTTTGATTTTTTTCCATTTTTGTCGGTTTTCCGTCCGCACCGTGGGAAACGGTGTTTTCTCCCTCCAACACCCCACACGTACCCTCGTACATAGACGGGGAGGCTCCGCACGCAGATAGACAGCCGTAGGCCAACACACTCTTCGTGCTTTTTGCTCCCTTTCAGCGTACAGGCAAGGACACGTTCCCAGCTACACACGAGATATCGGATAGCCACAGGATAAGCACTCTCTCCCTCCCCATCCCCCCTCCGTCGCCAGATCGCAACTCGGATGTCCACTACCCACGCCCAGCATGTCCGGAGTCACAGAGAAAAGCTTTCCCACAACACAGTCGCAGACCAACGAGGCACCTTCTGAACACACACAAGCAGACGTGAAGAGCAGGCACAACAGCCATTCGTCGCAGGCCACTCCGCCCCACCATTCCGTCGACACCTCCAAAGATAATGACAGCAACTTCCCGGCGTCGTCGAAGGCTTCCCCGCACTCGCAGCCTGACCCTCTATCCAATCTTCCGTCAACGGCTGCGGACGCCGCCAATCTCGCTACCGCAACAGAGGGCCTTGCTAGGGACAGCGGGGAGAATGGCAACAACTCGCCACAGGCTGCGGAATCGGCCTTCTCCCCAGACGCCGCACAGACAAAACACAGCAAAAAGAGGAAGAAGGTCGTTTCGGCCTGTGTCTACTGCCGGAGATCTCACATGAATTGTGACGAGTCGAGACCATGCAAGCGATGCATCAAGAGAAACATCGGCCATTTGTGCCACGACGACGGCGCCAAACCGAAGCCCAAGGACATCCCTCTTCTCTCCATGAAGGATCAGCAGCTTTCAGAGGGTGCCAAGCCGGAAGTTAAGATCACCCCAGCTTCCATAGCTTCAGGTAACCACTCTGCTTCCTCTAACTTTCTGCCCTCATCGACAGCTTTGAACCAGCAGCCCTTTTTCTATTCTGAGCACGCAGGCTCCGAGTTCAACTCGTTGACTGAATTTTTGTCTATGATTGATGATAACGACATGATGGATACTATCAATCTTACAAACGACCCGATGTTGCAAAAGCTAGAAGCCACTAATTATATCAGCAGCTTTACAAACTCGGGGGCAAGCCTACAAAATATCATGAGTAACAGCACTCCACACAATTCTGCAAGTGCCAAGTTTACCAACGAAAACCTCGTCAGTAAAGCCGACAGCTCTTCCAACATTTCCGGTAATTTGAACTTATCGACAGATGTTAACCAAAACTTGTCCAAGCTCGACCAGCAGCAGCTGAATTATATACAACAACAGCTGAATGTCCAGCAGCAGAAGCTGTTGCAACAACAATACAACCAAAAGTCGTTACAGAGCCAAGTGCCAACGAACCATCAGATCAATGACCCGAGCCAGCTTGATACTATAGGTAATGGGAAACAACTCAACCACCAGCCGTATGAACCTTCAGTTTACCAAGATGCACCTTACAAGACCCCCAGTCAACAGCACTCCCAGCTATTTTCTCACAATTCTCCCACGGTCCAAAAGGCACCTCAAAATACTCCTCACATCTCAGATGCTGCTCGTGACAAGTTCTTCTTAACTGCAGCAGATCCAACGACGGAAATTTCCCCCGAAGAGAGATTGAAACAAGTCATCAATGCAAAACTCGAAGCAGGACTTCTTAAACCATATAATTATGCCAAGGGGTATCAGAGACTCCAAACTTATATGGACAAATATATGGCAACTTCAAGTAGAGCTAGAATTTTGAAGCCTCTCTCTACCTTTCGACCTGGCTTCAGAGCAATAGCGAAAACTTTGAAAGATATAGATTTGATTCTCGTCGAAGAAAGCTTCGAAAGAATGTTACTAGATTACGATCGTGTTTTTACATCTATGGCCATTCCGGCCTGTTTGTGGAGAAGAACCGGAGAAATTTACAGAGGAAATAAGGAATTTGCCTCTTTGGTGGATGTTTCCATTGAGGACTTGAAAAATGGGAAACTGACGATCTACGAACTGATGACCGAGGAAAGTAGTGTGAATTTTTGGGAAAAGTATGGCTCCATTGCATTTGACAAAACCCAAAAAGCAGTACTGACGAGCTGTAACTTGCGTACCAAAGATGGACGGAAAAAGAAAAATTGTTGTTTTAGCTTCACAATAAGGAGGGATAGATATAACATTCCAAGCTGTATCGTTGGAAATTTCATACCAATCAGATAGCTCTTTTGCTCTTCTTTCTCTTAATCCCTCTCATCTCTTCTTGTTTTAGTAAATAAACTGTAATTTTAGCGTATTCATTCATGCATCATCTATGTATCTTAGTATTTACTTTACAGACTTTTCTCAGCTTCTGAAATTAGATCATAAACCTCACAATTCTGGTTTCGTGCAAAAAATCGTTTGATCAAACCGTAAGTCACGTCACTGACATTAAGAAATTTGTAAATTTCATCTTGTTCCTTTTCAAAGGGAACAATTGTTTCCAAACATTTCACAAATTGAACAGGTTTACTTGTGACATCAACGAAATTGTCAACAACACGCTGACTATTCTTCATCACTATTAGCCCATTTAAGTTGCAAACAACAGGTACGTAAAGCACATCAGACTTTAGGTGGATGAAGCTCTTTAACTCTTCCTTGATGTCATCAAAAATTGGGTGATGAGCAGGTAATTTTGTTTGAAGCCATTTTTTTCGTATACGACTCTTCCATTGCTTTGAACTGACCAATTTTTTTTGAACTTGATCGAGTACAATTAATTTCTCACGTAACTCCTCCGCTCGTCCAGAAACAACGATCTGTCCATAGCCATTGACGTTGGCAATATTGAGACGAATATCATCACGACATACTTTCAATATACTTTTGAAATCTCTTTCTTGAAACATTAGAGCAACCATTGCCCAGTCATCACTATTCTTGATACCATTGTCATCATTTGAAGCAGGAGGGTTTTTCATTGACAAAACTTTCTCCATCAATTCTCCCCTACGATGGGCAACCCGCAAGCCTTCTTCTAAAGATATAACATCCTGGACAACTAGTGCGCTTAGTTCTCCCAAGGAATGCCCCAATAAATAGTTAGAAGATTTTATGTCCCAGTCAAACATGTCTTTGAAGATAGAGTAATTGATGTATGTGGATAGTAAAACTAAAGGTTGGACAAATGAAGTTTGTGAAAGCTCTTCACGCGATCTAGTCTCATCAGGGTACGTTTTACTACTGAAGTATTTTGATAAGGAAACACCGGGTAGTGTATTTTGCGCAAATTTGACCAAGTCTGTGTATTTTGGATTCTTCAAATGATCAACTTGGTGATGTGCAAGCGAAAATAAATGCGGGGAAACATCTCCTTGTCCGGGGCATACAGCAGTCACCACGTTGTGTAGTCTAGGGGTGAAGTGTAGCGCACGCTTTTGCAAATGACTCATTTAAACAATCGTATTGTCAGTGGATATATATTCTTGGAATGACTTCCAGCTTATAAATGTTATTCATCGACTGCTAGGCATCCTGAAATGCACAAGCGTAATGCTATCATGAAAAAAAAAAAATCATCATAAATTCTTGATCACGTGATTGTATGTTCTTCATTTCGGTGGTACGAATAATATATATCAGGAGGGTGGTAGATTATAAGGACCAATCAACAATTTACGTCAACAGTCTTCTGCTTGTATATAATCTTCTCTTCTCCTTTATTAATGGAACCCATTTGGGACCAGATGATGACACCAGTCAACTGTTTTCCATAGACACAACCTGAATCTAGGCCGTTGGAAAACTCTTTCGTGACAACCCCACGCTTTGCATCATGTCCATAATACACTTTAGTCCCAACGGTAAATGCGTCACTACCAGGATTTGCCAGCTCTTTTTCATAAACCTCTGACTGATGCTTATTCCAAATCTTGGTCCATGCCACAGATTTTTGACCTCCTAATTTGTCATGTCTGTCCTCCGTGGGAATCTTCCAATCTGGAGGTAAAAGATTTCTTATTGTAGTCACCTCTTCAACATCCTGATGGTATATATCTTTGTGCCAAACAAGCCCAGCGTGAACAGCAATACCATCAGCAGGGAAAGGCCCGTGGTGACTTTGTTTGGAATTTGTGTAAAGAGGAACAGGCCCGATCTTCTTTATTGGGCTACACGAACTCAAAAAGTCAATATGGGCAGGTGTGATTTTTTTCGCAATTTTCATCAACTCGTCAAGATCATATGATTCCCTCACCGTCAAGGTCGAGTTTGTATCTTCGTCATTGTTTAAAAATGTTGGAGTTTTGACGCCATGAAACTGGGCATATCTCTTCATCATTGCAAGCTCGTGATTCCCCAGAACGCACTCAAAATTTTGCTCAATAGCATAGTTCAATACTCCAATAGAGTCTGGCCCTTTGTTGGTGAAATCTCCCAGTAAAATAACATGATCATCCTTACCTCCGTCATATTTCACATAGTCCATAAATTTTTTAAGTTGTTTCAGGCATCCATGAACATCACCCACGAGAATCAACCTTTTCTTTCTTGCTTTGTCTATGAGATTTGTCGTTTCTGCTAACTTCTGCAAGTGTTTCTTAAGAATGGGCTCAGATGAAGGTAAATAGGGTAAATTTCGAAAATCTGGAACTATTTTCACCGGGTCATCCGGGTCAGGGTTTTTTCCTTTCACTTTCTCCGGTATAATAGGATGTAGATATGCTTTGGAGGTTCTTACCATCGGTATGTCCGGTATTTGGACACCCTCCGGGGCCAGAGATGGTAGCAATATAATCATCACATAAAATAGGCCCAAAACCAACATTCCCAAGATAGAATATAATCCGAACTTTACCGTTTTGTTCTTTTGGATGAAGGCCGGAAGTATGCCCTCATCGGTCACTTCAACATAATATACTTCATCCGAGCCCCCCAATGGCGTGTATTCTTCTCCTACCATTATTGCAGATCCAATTGGTGATTGTTCATTCAATAACTCCATGATATAATTATCACGGAAGGAAGAAACTCTCGTAAAGTTTAATAATTTTTTTAGACACATTCTGATAACGAAGAAAATCGTCTCGCAAAAAGCACGTGCGCACGGAGGACGCCGAAGAGGACTAACCGTAGAAAGTATTTACAAGGGACGTTATATAGGCGAACAGCAATCTATACAAGTCCTGTCTATTTAGGAGCAGTAGATTTCTCACTGTCACTAGTGGAGGAATCTTTGTCGTCAAAGACATCGAGCAGGTTGCCATTCAATATGCTGTCAAGAGAATCGGTGATTTGCTTAGTTTCCTCATCCTCAGGCATATCCTTCAAAGCTTTTTCAGCATCATAGCCTCCGAGAAATATTTTCATTCTGTAAGTGAACTCTCTCAGACTGGAAATGTCAAAATACCAGAAGGCACCCGAAGCAAGCATGCCGAGAGATGTGGTGGCCAACAAACTAGCGTGAGTTACCGCCACCATTGCGTCCCTGTAAAAACTAAATTTAGGAGGCACATGGTTGTGCTGATAGAATGTTGGGTTATATCTTCTTTTTATCACACCTCTGTACGCAATCTTTGAGGCAATATAAGTAGCGAGAGTAAATCCATAAAACGTTGCCATTTGGTAGAATCTTCTCTCGTTGTATTTCAACACAGCATCTGTCTTCTTGGAAGGGTCCCCCCTTCCAAATAGCTTTCCGAAATCAAAGTTCGAAGACATTTCTAGATTTTTTTTGTGTGCTCACTTCACGCGTTGATGAATGCCAGTTTGTATGTCTTCTGGATATGGCAAAACAGATGCCTTTATATCTGAATCGACTTGTATGAACAGGCTATATAAGACAGACGAACACATCGAGGCACGCACCCAATGGTGAAAAAATTGATTCTACAGTAGCGATATGAAGTTTACTAAAAACTTACCGATACCAGCGCTGGTAACACCCGAGAACAACTTCTTTTATCAAAGTATGCTATACAAGTAGACAGGCTGAAGTAATGTTCATAAAAGTATATCTACTCAAACTATCCAAACGGGAAGACATGTTGTCTGCTATTACGGTTCGGAAAGATCCTACTGAATCGGATCTTGTAAAAAGCATCAGTTTTCTACTGGCAAGAGATGTGAAATTAGCAAATTCAAATCCAGTAAGATTATTTACACTTCCCACTTTTTCATGCTACTACTGGCAGATGTAATAACTTTAACGTTGTGCTTTTTGTAGTTAGCAGTAGTTTCATCATCTTTGTCAGGGAAAACAGCCCTGGTAAGATCTTTGACAACATAAGTGGTAAACCCGTTTTTTGCAGAATCAATGCATGAATTCATAACACAAAAATCGTATGCAATACCGACAGCAACCACTTCTGTGATGCCATTATCCTTTAAATATTGTGCACATTCAGTCTTGTGCAACCCCCATACATCCTCAAAACACGAGTAGTATTCTCTATCTTGAAGATATCCTTTGAGAACAATTTTGGTTGGAACTTCCTGTGCACTCAATGACTTCTCAAAAATGTCGTTGAATTCTTTGGGGAACTCTGAGCCTGGGGTATTCTGAACGCAGTGAACCGGCCACAAGGTATGGATTTTTGTCTCGCCCGATCCATTTGGACTCGGTAAAACTTTTGTAGAGTACGGTTCTTGTGAGTGTGTTTTGGCAAAAGATATATGGTCAGGAGTGTGCCAGTCTTTCGTTGCTATTACCGCATCCCACTTGTACCTCTTTGAAGTGAGGAGCTCAATGATAGGTTTGATGATCTCACGACCATTGGCGACGGCCAACGATCCATGAGGTGGGAGAAAGTCTTCTTGCAAATCAATAATAAGTAGTGCTGTTTTATTAGTCATTTTGCGGGCGTATATTGAGAAATCCGTTAGCTGGTAAGTGAAAGCTTCATTTCAAGAAATATATGGTTGTAAAGTGGCAAAACTTAATCAAAAATTGAAGAAAACTGACCGTATTTATGCTGACAGTTTTTTCCCCACTTTAGTGGTTGAAGTATCACCACAGAACACTGTCAAAATTCTGGTTCGACTACCTCGTGATTTATGCATGATCTATGCGACGATAGCATTAAACTACTCTCTTCATCGAGACGTTTCTGTATCACGAGGTGGGGTTCATCTGGGAAGTCCGACGCACAGCCCCGTTTGCGTCGGTAGACGCAGACAAACTATTCCCCGAAGGGAAGCTGATTTGATTTTTGACATGTCTTTCTGACCGGTTCGGATGAGCCACTTTTTCTCCTCTCAACAGTTCTCACCGGATTCGACAAAGACAAAAGCTCAGCTTTTTGCTCCTTTTGCAAAACATGATAAAGGAAAAACGTGTGAAAAGGCAGGTGTCTTATAGCTTTTTATAAAAGCAGAGAGGAGAATTATAATCGCTAACTACTGGTCATGGAAGCGGAACCAAACTTACACGTGCAAGAGGCGCTGAGTCTCGACGAGATTATACTGAAATTATCCGTTCATGATACAGGAAGTGGATTGATTGGGAACAACAACGATGAGTTGTTTAGTAACTTGAGACGCTATCTATCGGTGCATATCGACACGTACGATTCAGCAGTCGATGATCAATTCAGATTGCTGCTTCTAGAAGCAGATCCAAATTCACGGGAGGAAAACAAGCTCGAACTAATTACTGTTATTTCTATTATAAAAACCATCAAGCATTTAGATTCCTTGTTGCTGGATTTGCCAAATGTTGAGTCTGTCAGGAAAATCAATGCTCTTTTGTCTTCCTTTTTTGGGTTGTTCAAGTACCATTTTCAGCTTCCGGTTGATCATTCTAACTATGCGTTCAGAAATTTTGGGATCTTACTCACATCACCAGAAATGAACGTTATATCTCCTTATATTACATTTATGAGTTGCTCGTCTCTTTCGCTTACTGAACCCAATAAATTTGAGACTTTAGAGAAAACATTTTGTTTGCTTCTAGTTTTTCACTGCTTCAATGAGGATATGTTTAGGTTTTTGTCCGCAACATTAGAGAACAAGTCAACTCTTTCTGACATTACAAGCAGTTTCAATCTCAAAGCTAACACAGATAAAATGGCTTCCATTCCCTCAGTGTTGAATTTGTTTCAAAGATTCAGGATGTCTGCACTTCTTGAGGAGTCCACATTAAGCATAGATGCAAAATCCAGCAACCTCTTGAATATTGTATTTTATTCTTCATTTCACAAGGAGTTTTTATTGAAATTTGTTACCAGCATTCATCAACTGCATAGTTTTTTTCAAAACAAGGTCACAGAAACCACTTTTGAGCTATCAAAAAAATTATACTTAGATCCTAGTTTGTGGGATTACATGACACTTTATATTGCGAACGATATCGGAAATGTTGAAGCTCTGGACAACACAGTAAAAGCAAATGACTCGACGGCAAACGATAAAGACTTAGCCAGCTTCTTGCTCTTAAAAGTCTGCCAGCATTATTTATTAAATTACCATTTGTTTGCCTCGCCAGATAGACATTTTCTCTCTTATTTGGTGGAATATAACAATGCAAATTACACTTCCATCTTAGGGATCTCCGATGAAAAAAATATATGTGAGCTAAACATTACAGCTCTCATACCATTATTTGAGTTTGTGAATCAAAACGTCAAGCTCGATTATTTAAAAGAGCGTGATTTTTTGACAGTTTTGAAGTTGTCTCTAGTTAATTTGGATTTGAATTTGGAGTCGAATGAAGATTTTATGAACTTGAATAGTTTACTCGTTGATATAGGCTCATCACTAAGTATCCATGCTTTGATAGATACCATTCAAACATTGTTGTGCATTATAATAAATGCTATCAAATTTTCCCATCCAATTTTCTGTCAGATTCCAGAAGAATTTCAAGCATTTCTGGGATTTCAATTTATTCCACCCGTTTACCGGTCTGATATGTCTTTTGAAAATAATATTGATCTTCAGGCGGAGTTTTTTGGACCTTTATTTGCTCTGTTTCAGGAAATGGAAAGTTATCTCAGTTTTGTTGAATCTAACTGTTCAAGCCTATTGGAGGAATGCTTGACAACTATCTTGTCTGTGAAAAGCAAAATTTTTAAGTTTTTAAAAGATTTGAATAATGACTCGAATGTTTTGAGATTACCTGATCTTTTTTCGGAAGAAAGTAAAATTGATGAGTATCCATTACATGTTTTCAAACAAGGAATTTCTACAAGGATTGGGAGTTTCAAGTCAAGTAAGTCCTTAAATTACAAACTATTGAATTCTTCAATATCATTAGGTATAATTGCAAATTTGAGTTTATTAGTAGTCAGTGATAATTACAAATCTTTGAAATTTTCTAATTCGACTATTGACAACTCTCTTTCAAGACTTTTAAATGAATTCACTGTTGATTTTACACTAACGTTTTTAATCATTTACCAGGAATTTGGTCTGCTAAGCTTTTTCAAGAAAATCAGGGACTTAAATAACGAGAACTTGAAAATGATTTCCGCTTCCTCCTCGTTACTTTCTAAAGTGTTCCAAGTCAAAAATTTGGATAACAGACTAGAAGTGACGTGTACCGTTCAAACTTCAAGTTTTGAAATTGCATCTGAAATCTTAAATAAAAGTGTTATTTCTAGCAACTTATTGCGCCAATACGTGGAATTATTTGATGATGGACAATCTAAACCTTTTAAATTGCTGAACAAATTTCTCAAATCCCACCCTTCCACTTTGAAACCATCGAAGATAGCCAAAGGGACTACCATATTAAACCTTACAGAGTACAAAACTGCGCTTGCCCTTCACTAACAGTAAATTATCGCTTATTGGGTTAATCATTGGAAAGTCATAAGGACTACGTATTAATCTCAAAAGTATATAAATGAAAACATACAAAATTATATATTATATACATCTAACAAGGGGAGTAAAAAGTAATTTCATGTTCGAAGAATTATACAAACCACTTTGATATAACAGCTTTTGCTTCCGTGCTATAGCCGTTAAGCATTGCCATGCTTTGATCTTCAGGTAAAGTAGCCAATAAACCCTTCACCGAGGTAACGACATTGGTTGCAGTGTCGCCTGATATTGATGCGTAAAGTAAAGCCTGGACGACACTATCCACAATTTGAGATACCTTGGTTGATACAACAGGATGATGTTGGTTTATCAGTTGTGATAAAAATGTGTAAGAAATTCTCGCTGCTTCTTCGTTTTGACAAATTGGGAATAAAGTAAGCCACGTAGAAATCAGATCATTAACATCAGGAATTCTGTCACCATAAAACTGGATAATTAACGCAAGCGTTGAGCACATGAATTCCGTTGCATCGATATTGTCAGGTGCACGCGAATCTGGAATACTTGTCATTTGCGTCAGTATTGGTATGCAAGCTAGACAGAACGTGGAATAATCCGAACTACCTGGTGACTGTGCACATAATCCTACGCAACGAGATGCAATTTCACGAACTTTCGAATCAGAAGATGATAATGCTTCTCCGACTGGATTGAGAAATAGCTCGTGGATGTCAAATGTTCTGGTGCCCCCATATTTAACCAGATCACAAATCACTTGGATCGCAAATCTTTTCAAAATTGGATTCTCGTCACGGAGGAACTTGTTCACTATTGGCGTCAATTCCATAAATGCAGTTATGAATCTAGCTCCTGAATTTTCAAAAATTGAAGTTATTCCTTTGCCGACCTCTTCTAACAACTCTTCATCAGAGCAATCATCATCGTATTCAGATACTTCCTCATTGTAATCATCATCAATGTCATCACGGGTATTGATTCTTTCATATATGTCAGATAAGTTACAGTTAATTGACTTTGCAACACTTATTAGTTGAGTGTCATCGAGTGCTTGAGGGCCCATCAATTCGAGGCATTTAGACAATGCATAATAATAGGCGAAAAACAATTCAACTGCTGGGTCACTCTCTAGTTGTGGAATTAATTTGTTAGCCATGGCTTTCCATAGGGTGAACGAATCGGTTGTTTGGGATGAGCCTGTCGAGTCAATACAGCATTTGAGTAATGCAGGCATTGTGACTGCACACGTACCCCTGACCCCATCATGTAAGTAGAAATCCAAGCCAGGAATAACTATGTCATTAGCAATGCCAGAGACATAGGGAAAGAAGGCATCGTCTAAAACTTCAGCATACAGCTTCAAGATCTCAATAGCAGAGGCCTTGTCGTCCAACACAGATGTATGAACAGCTATGTGCTTGCCGGAAAGCTGGATAACCTCGTAATCTTCATTTTGATTTATCTCCTCTAACTGTTCTTCTTCAACAATAGAAATATCTTGGGTAGCCTTGGCTTGCTCTAGAAGAGGTGGTAAAACACCAGGTAAAAATGGCAGGAATGCTTTTCCAATCAGTTTACAAACCCTACTCCAACCTTTTTCAAGATAAGGTTTTACTGGGTCATCTTCACCTTGTAAGTTGTTTTGTAAGTATGTGAAAATCTCCAGAATTTCATTGGCACTTTCGGTAAATTTCTCCTTGCCAACTGCAGATGCAATCAAAGTTGCACATTCGATTGACTTAGCCACTAGGCTTCTATTTGTGTGATCGACATCAGATTTCATCACTGTAAGTAGAAGAGGCATCAAGGTATCATAGTATTTAATGAACTTATTTTCTGCAGCATCTGCCACAACAGCAATCGTGGTGATGACTTGTTCTTGTACGTATCTCTTTGGAGATGATTTAAGTAAGGTAAGCAAGTTGTTTAAAAGGTCGTCAAGATATGGCTCAACTATATCCTTCGTTGCTTCCTCACAGAAGTTGACTAGAGCAGCAGCAGCATGAGTTTGAACACGAGGAACATTTCTCGTTGATAACATTGAAATCAAAGCTGGTAGAATTCTGTTTCCCGAGGATCTTTGGATGACTGTCGCAAAGTCTGTTGACATTTGACCCAATGCGTTACAGCAAGCAAATTGAACTCTTGGTTGATTATCATTCAATGAAGGCAAGATTAAGTCCAAAAGTTTTGGGATCTCGGAAATCAGTACATCAGCACAACCTTCACTAGCTGATGAAAGTGCCATCAAGGCTGCTTGTCTCTCACGCCAATCTTGTGATTGCAACATGTGTGGTAAATATTGGAAAAGAGGGCCTGCTAAGCATTGACCATTCAATTTGAGAGCAACTCTATCCAAGGATTGTCTGGCTGCGTTGTATTCTTCTTCTTCACCTTCATCGTTAGGATCGTCAACGTTATTCCACTCGGCACAATCATCATCATCAATACAGACTTCAGTCATCAATTTCAAAGTAACAATCACAATTGCGGTAGAATATGAAGGTTCTCTCTTACACATATTTGGAGACGATTCTGAGAAACTCGTCAACAATTCTAAAGCTGTCAGCCTTGCATTTGATTCTAAGTCTTTGTTTTGAGAAACCTCGGAACAGAAGCTAATTATTGTTTCAAACATGGGTTTAAAAATCTTTGGTGCAAGAATGACCAAATCGATTAAGCTTTCAAGCACGGATGCCAATGCTGTGTCGTTACCGTTATTCAAAAGTCTTGGTAAAGAGTTCAACAAATTTGGGAGCAACTGGGATAGTATTGACCATGTCGACTTTGGTAAGTTTTCAAAAAAAGCAACAAAAGCTGTACAGGTTGCAATTCTTACATCATCTGATTCGTCTTCAAAGCCAGAGTGGAACATCTTTAGAAATGATTCGTTCAGATCATGGTTGCTAATGATTTGAGGAGTTGTTGTTATCATTCTGAACGATGATTCTTTCATCACTGGGTCGCCTGCGGTGGCTTGTAAAATGGTTGGCAATAAATCAGGCCAATCAAAATCATCCTTCGCCACTTCAGCAATTGCGTCTGCAAGTTTGTGCCTGACGTTTTTTGTCTGCTCAGAAACAAAGCCTTGCAAAAGCACCCTACGAACTTCAACTTTGGCTGCTTGACTAATGTGGTCAATTTGTCTGTCAGTGACGGAGAAACCTTGATAGTTTGGAGACTTGATGGCAAAACGCCTGAATAGGACTGCAGCGAATGCTTTGGTGTTGTCATCAGGACCATTGGCAGCCTGCTCTGCCAAAAACACCAGAAGAATGTCAATCTTATCCTTTGTGAACCATTCGTTGTTTAAGGCAGTTTCTGCTTGTTTACGGTAGACATTGTCGGTGGACGACAATGCCGATAAAAGATTTCCAAGGGTCTCTTGGATATCTGGAGGGATATTGGACATTGTCAAAATAGTTTTTCCCCAAAATTCTAGACAGTAGTCAGCGCTGACCCGTTTCTGCGGAGATTCAAGTCTGACTGGAGTGTGTGCCTAGGAAGAGAAACCTTAACCGAGCTCGACGGATCACCCGAAAGGCATCAATTCCGCAACGGCAGCCTTACACCAAGGTGTAAAACAACAGGAAAAAAAGAAGGGAGTATTAATGCTGGACATGTTAAGGATAGTGAGGGTGAAAAATTTCAAACAATGCAATAGGTGCACAGGTGTTGAGAAAGATGCAGACTATTTAATTTTTTTTTAATTTTTTTTTCTGATCATAAAAAGTGTAAAGAAGTTCAGATAGATTGATAAAGAAATAAACGGATAGCGGGAAAGAGTATACGTCTTGGACTTTTTCAACTAAAAGACATTCAGGATATAGCAGTAACTAGAATGGGACTTGCTGGCACGAAAACGAAACAAAGATTTGGACTAGACCCAAGAAATACACATTGGTCAAACAACACCGACAGATTCGGACATCAGCATCTAGTGAAGCTCGGGTGGCAGCCTGGAAAAGGATTGGGGCTAACTAACGATGCATTGACTTCACATATCAAAATTAAGTTGAAGACAGACAACACAGGGTTGGGTGCTAACTTGGCAAAGAAGAGAGCAAAGCAGGACGAATTCGATAGTGGTGAGAATATGCATCTAGATGCTTTCCAGAGACTTTTGGGCAGATTGAACGGTAATGAAGAGAAAGTATCGAAGGAGGTTGAAAGAAAGAGAAATGAGAGAATTCTCAATGGTCGCTGGGGGATTCATTTTGTTTTGGGAGATACACTGTCCAGTACGTGGGATAAAGAAAAAAGGCACTTGATAACCGCAGAAGAGAGAAGCAATAAGAAAAGGAAAAGCGAAGAGGACGAACCAGTACCTCCTGCTAAAAAGTCCAAGAAGGAGAAGAAGGAGAAGAAGGAAAAGAAGGAAAAGAAGGAAAAGAAGGAAAAGAAGGAAAAGAAGGAAAAGAAGGAAAAGAAGGAAAAGAAGGAAAAGAAGGAAAAGAAGGAAAAGAAGGAAAAGAAGAAGGAAGCCAAGGTGAAGAAGGAGAAAAAAGAAAAGAAACACAATAAGCATAAGAAGAACAAAGAGCCTGACGTTACGAGAGATTCGATGCTGAAACCGAAGACTGAGGTGTCCTCGACCAATGTTCTTGGAAGTAAAATGGCATTGAGATCAAAATGGATCAGACAGAAGCGTGCCGCAGTAATGGATGAAAAGGCACTGCAGGAGATTTTCATGATCAAATAACTTACTGTCAGATATATATAACTCATCCTTCCATAGTTGCATACCCGAATACGGCTAATAGAGATCTCGCAAATATTGTTAGGACTGTATCTGTAGTATAAAAGAACTGTAGCTCTCTACTTACAATATGTGAGGTGGTATATTTTTTTATAAAAGAAAGAAATACAATGAAAGAAGAGAGGTCATATTGCCGGAAAACCTACTGAGCAGAAGAAAAAGAAAAAACTATACAGAACTAATAACTAATGAGGGAATAGTATTAGAAAAGGACCATGGTAATACTACCGATGGTGACAGAGGCAACCAAGGTGACAATGTATGCGGAGGATAGACCAAGGGAACGGAATGGGGTCTCGATACTGGATGCAGCAGCCTTCGAAGAAGAGCTAATACTTGAGACAGAAGAAGTCTTTGAAGAAGATTTGTCTGTGGTGCTATCCTTCTTGGTGGAAGACGAATCTGTGGATTCGGAGCCGGATGTTGCAGTTGTCTTAGTGGTCTTTCCTGATCCAGAAGCGCTTCCGCTGGCAGAGGCATTCTTAAGAACTGAGCTGCAGGTGGATGCGGAGGATGCGGAAACGATCGTAGCAGAACCAGAGAAGTCACAAGCAGACGAGCTCTTGTCTTGGTCGAGGTAATACTTGTTCAAGACGTAGATCAGCTTCTCCTTTGAGGAACAATATGAGTAAGAACCGTATTGACCTTCGGACCCGTCTGCATTGATATCATCACAAGAAACGTAGTTACACACAACATTGAAAAGGTCGGCGTAGTCGGAATCATCGACACTGTCATCAACGACACAGAGAGCAGAACTGGAGATACAGTCGCAGACGTTTTGTTCAGGGGTTGGAGGCAAGGCAGTTGCGGCGATCCAATCACTGCCGGTAACAGGACATTTGAGTTCGTGGGCACTAGCGGAGGCTGCTGAGGCAGAAGCAGTGGTTGGGCTGATGGCGTTCATTTCGCTCTTCAAGTTGTTAAAGTCGCTTAAGGTGGAGACGGTGTTGCCCTTAAGAGAGATCAAACCGTAGTTGTTTTCCTCCTCGAAGTACATGTAGACAATACCACCAGACCAGACGTCGGTCATTTCATCGGAGAAGATAGTCGCAACTTCGGTGAACTTTCTTGGTTGGACAGCGTTACAACCGTATTCGGAGAAGAAGATTGGGACGGTCAAGTTGGAGAATTCCTTGGTTCTGTCCTCGTAACCCGAGGAGGAGAAACTAGAGTCACCACACCACTCGTACATGTTGATACCATAGAAGTCGGCTTTGACGTCGTTGTCACCACAGGCAAAATAGTCGGCGGATGGGACTCTGGTGTCGGCGTCATCGTTGGCGGAGTAGCCGATTGGAATGTCTCTGTAGCCCTGGTCAGAGATATAGGACTTCATGTCTCTGATGGCAGCCTTGACAAAAGGAGCAGAGTCACTGTTGGTGGAGTTGGTGATGACCTCGTTACCTGCAAAGAAGCCTAGAACGTTGTCATAACCCTGCATCATGTCGATCACGGAGGTGTAACGCTCGTACAAATCGGTGGTCCATTCTGGGTCGTCTGTGATAATTGATTCCTTTGGAGCGGACAAGTCGGCGATGACGTAGATGCCGGCATCTTGCAGGGCCTCCATGCAGGCATCGTGGTCCCCAGATGCGTTAAGAGCGTAGATTCTGATGACGTTGGTGCTCAACTCGGTTAAGTAAGGGATGTCTCTCTTACAGGCGGCCTCGTCGACCAACGGGTCGACGTAGGACGCGTCGGTGGTCAGGTTGGCGGTGTTCTGCTGATAGGCAACACCTCTAATGTAGAACTGGGAGCCGTTATTTGAATAGAAGAACTTGTTGCCGACAACCTCGATGGTCGGGAAGTCTGCTGCCTTCGCCACGGCGGAGAAGAGCAGGGAGGAGACTGCTGCAGAGACTGCGTTGGTGAACTTCATCTTGCTGTGCTTGAATATGCGAGGCTTGAATGAATGGAGACGGTGTGTAATCCGAAACGAGTGTGGGAAGCTGGTCGAAGCAGAGAAAGGAGAAAAAGTCTAAAAGTTGCAGAAGAAAGAAGAAGAGAGAAGAAGAAAGGAGAAAGTACGCAACGTTCAAAAAACTACCAGGATCAACCCAGAAACAAGGGAGGGCAGAACCCTCAGCCTTGATCTGTTCCGACGCATACGCTTCACCATACCCCCCACCCACCGTACTGGAATCTCCAAAAGTTATATACATATCTGCCGAAACAACTCAAGTCTTCGGAGCAGTCCCCCGTTGCTAGGCCCCACAGGCATCGGTAGCAACGGCTTAGCCACGGGACACAAATACAAAAATAGCACTCAAAAGAAACGACGCAACGAAGAAACGCCCCGCCGCCCGCTGCACGGCGGACCCGCCCGCCCCATTTACGATTTGCCCAATGCGGCAGTCCCCGGGCGCGTAGCGTGCGGCGGGGCGTTCTAGACGGAGGCGGCGGGGTGTGTCTGCCGTGCGTCCCTGGCGATGACGGCATCGAGGCTGGTCTGCGGGGTCTCGGCCTGCGGAAGGGGCGCTTCAAGGGGCAAAAGGACAACAACACGGGGGCGTCGAGGAGGCGTTGGGGAGAGGGCTGCGTGTTTCACACGGGTGTCAGCAATAACACGAGGGTATGACACAATGCAACAACAGCACAACATTGGAGGGGGGTGAAGGTGTAGTAGGTTACTGGGCGTCTCTATCGAAAGTGGGTTGGCTGGCTGGCGTTGTAGGGAAGGGGCCAGAACGCCACGACGACGATCTGGCAACCACAACAGCAATAATCATTTACCTCTGCACCGTCTACGGTGGTTATAACTACAGCTGTTCGCTGCCGGAGTTGCAGGAGAAGTGGTCGTGTCTCTGTCGAGTCGTCGCAGGCGTGTGTGGCAAAGACAGAACGTAGCGTAGAGTAAAAGCACATCACCCATGCCCCACACATGCCAGTCCAGTTTACATTCGGGTCCAGATAGTCAGCCTGCCATACAGTGATGTCATGTCGAGAAAAAAGCACGGTACGATGAGTATTGGTCGTATATATGTATAAAGATAATAAAGATGTGAAAAGGGGATAGTGGTAAACAGAGAAAAGATTAATAAGAAATGTTAATGATGACGGGTTAGAGTTGTCTAATCAGCGAAACTATGTCCGAGAGAAGCAAAAGTTCTTTTGGAAGGAAAAAAAGAAATAGAAGTGAAGTGAGGGACGGCTAGTTCTAGCATTCCAGGTCTTATAACATAAGAGCAGCAACAAGGGCAAAGAAGCCCATGAAGGAAGAAGAACGCACAATACCAGCATCGCCTTTACTGCTGGAGGAAATGGAAGAGACGGTGGCCGAGGCTGAGGAGGAGGCGTCTGTTGAGACACCCTTCTCTGCTTCGGAGCTCTTGGTGGCCTTCTTGGAAGTGGAGGTCTTGGTGGTCTTTCCTGTGCTAGATGTGGTGGTGGTCTTATTCTTGGTGGTGGACTTAGAGCCGCCGGAGACACCGGTGACAGATCCTAGACCAGATTGGCCTGCAGCAGAAATGATGGACTTACAAGTAGAAGGGGTCGTACCGGTGACAAGACTGGCAGAGCCAGAGAAATCACAGGCAGACTTGTTCTTCTTCTGTGCTTGGTAATACAAGTCCAAAACGAAAGAGAGCTTGTCCTTGGAGGAACAGAAAGAGTATGCACCATAGGTACCTTCTGCGCCGTTGGCGTTAATACCATCGCAGTCAATAATACCGCAGATGTAGCTAAACAGGTCTTCATAGTCATCGTCGTCGACATCGTCGGCAACAACACAGCTAAGGGAGTTGGCCATACAGTCACATACAGTGTCATCTGGGGTAGGTGGCAAGTTTGTTGCAGCCTTCCAGTGGGAGAATCCCGTTGGGCAGGAGATAATCTTGTCGGAGGTGGAAATGTCGGAGGTCTTGGCACTGGTTGGGCTGATGTTGTTGATTTCAGAGGAGTAGTACTTGTAGTCAGCCATGGTGGAAACAGTGTCGTTGTCAACAACGGAAACAAGACCGTAGTTATTGACTTCTTGGTAGTACATATAGACGATACCACCGGACCAGACGTCGGTCATTTCGTCGGAAAAGATAGTACCGATTTCAGTGAACTTTCTTGGTTGAACTTCGTTACAACCGTACTCAGAGAAGAAGATCGGAACAGTCAAGTTGGAGAATTCCTTCGTTCTGTCTTGGTAGCCAGAAGTCTTGAAGGTTTTACTGCCACACCATTCGTACATGTTGATACCATAGAAGTCGGCCTTGACGTCGTTGTCACCACAGGCAAAGTAGTCGGCAGATGCGACTCTCGTGTTGGAATCGTCGTTGGCAGAGTAACCAACAGGAATGTCTCTGTAGCCCTTGTCAGAGATGTATGACTTCATGTCTCTGATTGCGGCCTTAACGAAAGGAGCAGAATTGGTGTTTGTGGAGTTGGTGATGACCTCGTTACCTGCAAAGAAGCCTAGGACGTTGTCATAACCCTGCATCATGTCGATCACGGAGGTGTAACGCTCGTACAACTCCAAGTCCCATTCTGGGCTGATGGAAGAGATGGCGACGGTTGGCTCGGCTAAGTCGGCAATGACATAGATGCCGGCTTTCTGCAGCAACTCCATGCAGGCGTCGTGGTCGGAGTCCGTGTCGAGGGCGTACACTCTGACGACGTTGGTGTTCAGGGCAGTCAAGTAAGGAATGTCTCTCTTACAGGTCTCCTCGTCAGCAAGCGGGTCGACGAAACTGGTGTTGTCTGCAGCAGAGACATCCTTCTGGTAGGCGACACCTCTGATATAGAACTGGGAGCCGTTGTTCGAGTAGAAAAACTTGTTGCCGACAACCTCAATAGTTGGTAAGTCGTCGTCCGAGGAAGCAGCGCTGGCTTGGCCCAAACAGCTCAAGACAGACACCGCCAAAGGAGTGAATTTGTTGAAAAGCATCGTTGTCTCAGGAAACTCTAGCCTTTAATAGGAACAGGACAAATCGATCAAGCGAACGGAAGGTTGGGTGGGGGGTCAGTAAACAGAAGAGTAGAAATAGCCACAGCAAAGGTAGACAGAAGAAAGCTCCAGGTGGGAAGGAGGTGTGATAAATCAGAAAGAAACTGCGGCACATCACAATAGAATCCAGCGCAACGTCGCAGAGCAGGTCAAAAAAAATGAGAAACGGAAAACTTCACCTCCACGGATCAACACGACCGCCCTTCGGCTATCAACAAAGACCGCGTCCTCGGCCAATAGCAACAGCCCGCGCGCGCCCCCGGCTGCCCCGTCGTCCCTCCGGACCCGTTGCTTTTGTTTGCATGCACGCCGGCGCCCGGTCAGCCCCCCGGTCCATTCGGTACCCGTTCCGTGCCACCCGTTTCTCGCTGGTACTTCCACCCGCCTGCCTCGACCACCTTCGTTTTCACACCCTTCTTATCACAATGTAGCCTTTGCGCACGGACCTTCAACGACCTTCTTCCCTAAGCGGCGTTGCCTGATATCCTGTCAAAACACCCCCGTAGCACAAAACATCAACACGTGGACACGCTCTCGTGCCCGCCCCTTTCCCGATCGGGCAATCCGTAAACCTCGCGGACACCCAGCATTTTGCACCGCCACCAGCACAGCCCGCCGCGCCACTCGGAAAAATCACGCCTTGGAAAAAGAAACTTCTATTTTTAGCACCGCAAGTTATATGTTGCATATGCTGTTACACAGGCGTCTTACTTCTAAATTCAGCTACTCAACACGATCATTACTATACCGCATCCATCGTCTGTTCGTCCTGCACCGTTCTGTCGCACTCCTCAGTACTACCGCCGTCACATCCAGAACGTGGTAAACTCCTTCTCGATAGGCTTAGTCTGTAGGATCGTATGCGGGGCCCGGCTGCCCGTGTCGTTGTTATCCTGGTGATTCGGCTGAATCAACCCGAGAGACTCCTCTGGGAGCATCGAGTTGACAACGTCCTCGAAATGCTTGGACACCACTATCGGCGCAATCAAGATCGCAGCAAAGAAGAAAATAATCGTAAAATAGAGTATTGCATACTTGCCGGCCTCGATCTTCCTCTTCTTTTCTCTGGACACTGTGTAGATCGGTCCTCGCAACCGGCTCATCGGACTGATCCACATTATCATGCACGAATGCCAATGGTCAATGTACGGAACAAATAATATCGGCGTCAACGAGATCAATAATCCATGCCCGATGAAAAAATCTCCGCTGAACAAACTCATTTCGCTAATCTTCACAATAAACTCTCGTAACGGTTGGGTGAATGCATACTTGCCTAATTCAATCCATTTACCAGACCACCAAGCTCTGTTGCTTCTGTCTTCTTTCATTTCCCTACTCAAAAATAGTAATTTGCAGGCTTGGATCAAACATCTTTGAATAAATATCGATGACGTAAATAGTATCAATGTTCTGCTAAAATTGAATCCTTCCAACACCCAAATCATTTCAAAAGTAATAATATGAATGAACACCGCTAATAGATGAGAAACTGCAGCTAGAACTGACGGTATTTTGGTACAACATAATGATAATATGGGCCCCGCAAATAATGATAATGGGAACACGAGAATCAATACTAGGGTGTTCAATATTATAGGACACATCGTCACAATCACTAAACGTATCAATAAATTAACCTCCTCTGGATTCTCCACTCCTGATTGGGAATTCATGAAAAGATACGCAACCACGATGAAGAAAGCCTGTACGAATGGCGCAAGTACTTCAGCAATAAATGCATTCATGAATGGAGCCTTTGCGTTATGATCTAAAATCTTTTCATTTTCTCCATTCTTCAATTTAGCTCTTTTGAATCCTGTGAATCGTGATCTAGTCAACCTCGTATAGGTTATCCAAGAGTTCATATGCCATTTTGAGTTTCCCCGACTTAGCCATCTAATAAATTCCCTGTAGTCTAAGAAAAAGTCAGTCCAAGAAAATTGATGTGGGTTAAAAATAAATGGAGAAAGAGTCAAGGAAAATAAAGTAATCCAAAACCATAATATAGCAGGCTGCCACATCGATATTGTAGCGAAAAGTAATAATAAGAATAATCTTGAACCAGCGTAAATTGAAGTCGGAGCATAAGCTGAATATAATTTTGTAAAAGAAACTCTGGTGATGGAAAATCCTCGTCCTGTGGAAATGTATCTTGCTCCCCCAAATATGATATCTTTTTTTAACGAATCCGTATAGATTTGACAAACAAAAACCTCAAAAATTGGAGACAAAGACATAAAATGCATAAACAACCTGCTACTTGCTTTCCAGACACCTCTTTCTGATAATTCATGCAAAACTAATGGAACGAAGGAAATGAAAAAGCAAATAAATATTGACAAAACGTATCTGCTAACCCAATCAAGGACAGGTTGTAAGTTCTGACATCCGAGAGGAATCTGCAAATCTGTAATGGGGACGTCCTTATCATAAATACAAGAAATAAGCTCATGATTCAATGCACCCAAATTTATGACGGTTAACATGAAAATTTCCAATGAAAACATAATGAAAAGGTTATTGATATGGAAGCCAGGGTGTGCATAATAAAACGATAAAAACCTATCCAAGGACATTTGAGTTCCAATGTAATAATATTCTCTTGAAAGAAGTTGCTCACCCATACCTCCACCGATCTTGGTAGTAAAGTTCAAAATTGAACTGAATCCTAAATCCCTACCTTTTCCACATTGATAGTAATCACAATGCTTAATTTTTCCACCACGACAGATTGCATTCATACCAGCATAAATGTCTTCATTCAAGTGTAATCCTTTTTGTGCTTTCGAAATTCCACCCCTTGTACACATAAATATTGCATTTAAGAAATCAGGATGCCCATAATGTAACTTACCGCCTATCTCGGATAAAGTTCGTGCAAACATGGTACCAAAAGTTTGCTCCTTCGAAGCTGCAACATCTCCTAAAACTCCTGAGTTCTCAGAAAAGATATACTCTCTAGCACCAACAATAGCAACTGGGCTTTTATTCTTATAATGTTCGGATGGGATATATGGATATTCAGACACATCATCGAGGTTTTCAAATTCTGACAAAAGAGATCTAATTTTCAAGCATTCTTCTAAATAGTTGTCTTGGTTTGCGTCAATCACCTGAATAAACTCACCCCGGTAGTAAATCACTGAAAGGTTCTGATTATCAGATTTACCATCACCCAAAATAGGATTTCCAGAAAGCTGTATTTTAAATTTCTGTTTCAATTCGTTTGCTTTATTTTTAGGGTCATTTGCATCAACTTTTTCTTCAATTGTATACAACACTGAAAAATATTTAATTTCTTCGGTTATTGGATCAACTTCTTTCTTAAGTGATGCAATCATCAAAGATGGGTATGCGTTGATCATTGTTTTCACGTTTGCCAGCTCTGTCTCATCAAGGTATTGTAGTTTTTGCATAGATACCACCATTCTAAATTTACGGTCAGAAAGCAAGTTTAGGTAATTTTCAAACGTTGTTGGGCTATTGAAATAGTTTTCCATTTCCGGATTTTCCACTTTGTGTAACAACTTTATTGCCTTCGTATAATTCATAAATCCAGACACGGTTCGGTATAATGTTTGAGTTTTCAACGAGGCCCAAATCCGTGTCCTCATGATATATTCAGGGGCTGACGATTTATACCCTATGCAATATAGTGGTAAATCATTTATCTTATTGTCAACAAATTCTTTTTCTGTTTTAGGAGTTATATAACCAGAATCAGCACCTTCATTTGGATTATCTTTCATGGTTTGTGACATTGCCATTATTTTAGTGTCAGCAACAAAATTTTTCCATTCATGTGGGAACATAATCTTCAAATACTCTAACAATGACATTTTGGAGCTGGGATCTTGCTTGATGATTTCCTTTAATTCCAATAAAATCTTTTCTGAGTAGTGAGGAATGAAAACCGTAAACAGAGGCATGGCTTCTACTGGTATAGGTTCTGGAATTGAACTACTCAAACTTTGAGCAAAAAATGAGATTCTTCTCTCGGCTTCGGAATTGGGGACAAAGAAGTCTGTAATTTCTTTACCACTATCATCTTGGTATAAAAAAAATGTAGGAGCTCTCAAAGCCATTCCTCCATTTGTTTCATCTGGTACTAGTGCATATATCATTTTCTGTGCCTGGTCTTGAGAGAGCAAATGCTCCCGATATAGAGAAATTATAAGAGCATTCCAGATCTGTGAAATAAGGAATATGGAATCATACTTCACCTCCAGCTTTGCCGTAGCAAGAAGTTTAGAATGAATCCGTGATGGTAATCTTGTAAACACATTTCTCCAGGGAGAAAGCATTGAAATACCACTTGAGAATGACAACGAAAGTGATATGATACAATTCCAGATAATATACCATAGGTAGGTATCCAAAAAAAATAAAATCAAGTCGGTTAGAAACATAAGTCCCAAGACAAAATTATTTTGATTTCGGCATAGAGCACCTCTGATGAAATGATCGCCGTGGCACCTGGCCTCCATAATATTCAAATTTCTGATCGGATCTCTCAAAGAAAGAGTTAAGAAAAAATAAGATTCAAGGAATTTTGCCCCGAACACTAAAATCCATAAAATTATTGAAATGACCCTACTCGATTTCTCCAATTTTGGAAAGGAAGCAGTAAAAACTTTCATTGGATCATATATGTTTTTTTTGGAAAATGATATTTTGAACAAGTTGGCAGGAGCTTGGAAGGAAAACCATATAGTTGTTAAGATAGAAATTATGAACTGCACGACAGATACAATGAAACCGACATGAGAAACAGCGTTAAACGGAATGTAACCCATTACAAAAACTGATGGAGCAAAATTGATAATAGTAATTATGATCAAGAAAAAAAGCCTCTTGAATAAACTTGGTCTACCTGGCCATTTACGTGGAACATAAGAGAACTCAAATAATGTGGCTAGAATTTGGATAACACATCCAACGGTACTACCAAGAGCAACAACTGAATATCTCAGCTGTATCGTGGGCTGATTGTTCAAAAGATAACTATATTCATATGTGTACAATGTAGGTGAATTAAAACTTGAGTAATACCAAAACATATTCAAATGAATAATCCAGATTCTACTAAAATTTGTTGCAAGATGCCACCATGAACGCTTTTCCTTGTATGTTTTATAGAAAGATTTCTTCCAAATGATTTCACCAAACTTTTCATATCTATCCTCTTTTACAATATCAATGAACTTTTCTTTTCCATTTTTAGAAACCTTGAGACTTTTTATACCTTGATAATACCAGAAAAGTTGGTTCATATCATCATAACCTATGATCTGGTGATGATCTTTTTCTCGTCTTACATATTCTCCGTCGTAAAATTTGTACTGCTGGTCTCTGTAGTATTCGTATAGAGGAGTTATAATACGATCAAGATAATCATTTGGAGGAAGTTTCACATCTAACGAATCTTTCTTCACTTTTTTCAAATAGTCATGTGCACATTTAAAAATAAAACACAACAACTCCGGCACGAACCTCATGTTATTTGCTTCACCCCATATCATTAAATATAGTGCAATCTGATAAACCATATCACTCGGTTTTAAATCATACATCTTTTGTCTCCATTTGTATTCAATTAATTCTGATTTTTTGGTAGTATAGAAATCTACGTCCAACATATCTTTTTGCTTTGACCTGTTTTTTTTCAAGGATTCAATTCCATCTAATAAATCAGAATCAGTTTCAAGCATTGCACAAAAATACCACTTTCTATAATTTGCATTTTCACCCCCAATGTAGTCAGCATGCAAGGAAACTAATGCATTAGCTGCAGATCCACGACTAGATTTTGAATCAAGCTGTGACATGAACAATTCATAAGTGTTTTCACAATTGTCTTTTTGAAAACCGAAAATTTCACATATATCCAGAAAAATGGAGTGTATCTCACTTGACGATACAGGTTGTTCGGGGTCAGTATTATATGAAAAATATAAGTCAAAGTCTAACTCATTTTCAGTCTCTTTCGATTGTGGAATATTATAAAAGGATTGGTCTGGATTGAAAGCGAAAGAATTAGGATTTGATTGTTGCTCCGGAAAGGAAGGAGGAACAGCGGGATGGGGGTTGGCATGTGTAGGCCCTGGGTTAACAGGACCATTTATTTTCTGGTTTTTTGGAGTATTAGCATTGCTTTCAGAATTATTTTCAGCGCCAGGTGACTTGTCTGGATCAAAGCTATTATAGAGAAAGTAATCCTCCATTCTGTGGTTATGTTACAGTACAAGTCACAAATAATTCACAATCATTCATTTCAAACAATGCTCAAGGAACAGAAGGCAAATTTGGAATACTATATAGTGCAGCCAATTGTGGAAGGTGAGTTAAGAGTACGGTGGCTGTGATGTTGCCCTTTTTCTGAACTTTGTATTACTTAATTCGGTAATATGTCGGCTCTGTCACATTTCAAAAAAAAGAGTTTTTTTTAATTCAGCTGATTTTGTGTACTTCAGTTAAGCATGGTCCGTACAGTGATGTAAAGATAACTAAAAGGCAATTGAATCAAAAATCAAACGAAGTTGTTTCGGAACAGCGTGTGAGTATCATCTAAATTATGAACATTTTTCATCACAGTAACCGAGTAATACATGTTGTCACGTGACCTAATGAAAACTTTTTTTGCTATTTGAGGAGATCTAACAAGTTTATTCCGAGATATTTTCCATCTTTGATTTTTGAAAAGAAAGTTAATCTGGTCTTTTCGTAATACTGCTCCAGAGTTCTTATAAGTTGAAATTTATGCATTTTGTCAAGATATCCGCCAGAAATATGACAACGCACGTACCACTCTCTCAGCTAAAGCCTCCGAGAAACCCAGGAATGAAAAAGCTTGATAAATCAAAATTTGTTACAGAGCGAAAGGTATGGGCATTACTCTTACCTGAAATAAGACATGCAAATGAATTTTTAGGACGGAAGGGCAAAAGGAAATCTGAAGACTCAATTGTTTTAAGTATTCCACAACACGCATCTTTGGTTGAGCTCAATGAGAGTGAATTGACCGAGTCGTTGATCACTACAATCAAACCAAGAAATCCCAACTTAAAAGCAATACTATTGAAAGAAGACATACAAGTCACTGCTGAAGATGAAAAGCATTCTGCTGAAAAAGATTACGAACCAGAACTACTCAAAAAAAAAGTGTCTGACTCGACTCTTTCCTTGCTCAAAAGTCTAAAATCTAAGTTTAGAATTCATAAATTGACTTTCAATTTTGAATATTGGTCCTACGACGATATTCTCAAAGCTATACTACCAGAAGAATTAATAGAAAATTGTCCTAGTGCATTCACGGTGGCAGGCCACTTGGCCCATTTGAACTTGAAAGAGCATTATATGCCGTATAAACATATCATTGGGGAAGTCATACTTAATAAGTTTCCGAATATCAAAACAGTTGTTAACAAAACGAATAACATTACATCAGAATTTAGAACCTTCCAGATGGAAGTACTAGCTGGTGAAGACAATTTTGTGGTGACGCAAAAAGAAAGTGGATGCTCGTTCACATTTGATTTTCAAAGAGTTTACTGGAATTCTAGATTGGCCACTGAACACGAACGTCTCATTGATTCATTTGGCTCTGGAGAAGTTGTCTGTGACGTGATGGCTGGTGTTGGCCCATTTGCAGTGCCAGCGGGAAAAAAGAATAGTTTGGTTTTTGCAAATGATCTCAACCCTGAATCGTACAAGTACTTGAAAGAAAACATAGAAACAAATAAGGTCTCTTCATTTGTAAAAGCGTTCAATCTTGATGGTAGAGAGTTCATTAAGCAATCAACACAAATTCTCCAAAAATTCCAAAAATCAACTCCTAGCATCAAGTTCACTGAGAAAGTCTCGAGCAAAAGTTCCAAGGAGGTCAATTTAGAAAATAACAAAAAGAGAAGAGCAGTGAACCTCGATGTTCCACTTTTTGTGTCACACTATGTAATGAACTTGCCTGATTCGGCTATAACTTTTGTCAGTTCCTACATCGGGCTTTTTACGAAGGCTTATAATAATTTAAGCAAAGACGAAGTCAAGAAGCTCCCTGGGTATAAATTGCCAATTTTAAATGTCCACCACTTTGAGAAATACAAAGAAGAAGAAGTTGAAGGTGATGTTGAAAGTGAATTGAAAAAGAGAATGCATAAAAAGATTGTACAGCAGCTCAATTTTGAAATTTCACCAGAAAGTTTGAAATTTCACTTGGTCAGACAAGTTGCTCCTTGTAAATTAATGTATTGTATTTCGTTTGAGCTACCTGAAGAGGTTGCTTTTGCGGCATAGCAATTTAGTCTGTTGAAATCTAAAGCAATTTGTCATACTAGAAACGATATATAATATACCCTGTAATTAAGTTGAAAACTAATACAAATCGATAAAAACTAAAAAAACAATTTCTCTTAAAAACATTGTTTATCTCTCTAATTTTTAAATTCACCCAAAGTATCGCCGTAGTTCTTCCCCACGCTGAAAGCCCTGATGATGCGCTATGTTGACATTTATGCATAATTTATGATTGCGTCTGATGCTCTCTTTCTCCACCTCATTGCGCTCCAGAAAGATCCGTAACTCCATGTCAAGTTTTCAGCCCCTTCCATGTATCCAGTGTACTTATTAAACTGTTCGCTCATGTGGCCGTGCTCATCGACGTGTTTCTTGATGACTTCCAAGAATGAATCGGCGTACTTCATCAAAGACAAGGTCGTTTCAATAAAAGCATCAGAATTAAAAGGTAAAATCACCTGCTGTACCTCCATTTCCACATCCAAATTGATAAAGTTTGCATAAAACACATACTGGTCTTTAGTTATTACTAAATCTTGATGGTGAAAGTAAAGGTAGTAGACTAATTTGAACAGAACCTCAGAAGCTGTAGCTGTTGAAATAAACCAAGGGTTACCTTCGCTTATTCCGTAACCATCATAACGATCTTCAGGATATCTGCCCAAGGCAAATCCTTCGGTAAATTTTCCTCCTTCCATGTTAATTGGGTATCTATATTTCATGTCATTTACAAGTGCAGAGAGAGTGCTGATGACTGCAGAATCGTCTATTGGGAAGGGTATATCTATTAAATCAGTTGGATCGTCCATGTCATGTGCCCTTAGGGAACCTAGCACAGAGCCAATATCTAAACCACATCGTTGACCTCTCAAAAATAAAGACGGTGTTTCGATCAGATAGGGTATATCGGATATCTTGAATCCCGACTCGAATAGGATGAAAAATCTCAAAGAGGTAAACGCAAGTCTAAGCTTGGACGTAAAGTCTGAATCATCACAATCCCTGGATATTTGGATTCCTGATTTCAATGCTTTTAGCATGGTCAAAGAAGTGAACAAATGAATCGAGTCAACTTCTTCCCACAAGTCGAACCCATTCAGATTCCAGTTGTCTGCAATATACGACAAGTCCGGTTTGAGTACTTCGTTGTAAATGTACTCAATACTTGGTAACTCGGGATGAGTCACGGTGAGGTTGTTTTCAATCAAGAAATTGATATAATTCGAGATGGTAATGACTCTCAACCCAGGCCCATCTCTTTGTGGCCTGCCCCAGTTATCATTGAAAGGTTCTGAGTTGGCCATAAACTTTGGTTCGCCCAACCCCTCCAAAGACTTCCAAGTGCCCGACTTATTGTCAATCCTCTGCAACTTATGGGAGTTGCTGATATATGACTCTATTGCATAGATGAGTTGCTTGGCCAGCGCAGAATCCAAATCGTCTTCGTGGTCCTGCAAATACTCGACTAGTGAATTAATCGTAATTGCAGCATCTCTCACCCACTGATAAAAGTAGTTTGGATGACTTCTTGAGGGTGAGGCAATGACAGCACCGTGAGAAACCTCATCTGAATGAATCCCTATGCCACCAATATTAGCCAATATTCCGCGGAAAGCTATTTCTGTTTGAACATCCAACCAAGAGTCGAAATCACTGGATGTGTCGTTTAGATCGTAAAAACTTTCGATACCCCCAAGAATAAACTCTTGTGAAAATCCTTTTCCGAAAACAGTTGAAACTACTGAAGTGTAAAAATTGTTCACCAGGTCAAAAGGATTCAACCAACCTGACTTGTTTGACGCATATTCACTTAACAGACTGCAATATCGAAAGTTCTCGCAAATCGGACCAGGTCCTAACGGTGATGCAATGGCACCCGTTATCAATAGTAGTGAAGAAAGAAAACCCTGGAAGTAATTTGATCTCATTTCGTTATATCAAATACAAGATTGTATTGATGTTTTTCTAATCTTCCGATATTGGAAGGTCTTGGCAGTATTCGATGATCTGTAAAATCCAAACAGTATGAACGAGAGCTTGCAAAACAATTCTGGCTTGACAAATAGACTGAAAACTTTTAGCCCCGGTTTTTCCGATGTTGACTACCCGATCAATAATAGCAATGATAAGGGCGATGATTCGGGCTCCGATTTGGTCTCAAAGTAGCAAAGAGTTTAGTCGTGATCTCGTCAAACTCACTTCAGAAAGCAAAGTGACACTGATCAGTCGTGGACAACGAGTTCTTGGGTATGCCGGTACTAGAATGGCTCATTCGCCGAAAGGACAACAACAGGGACAAATAAAATATCCGTAGAGCTCATGTAAGCAGGGGCTAAAAACGGTATTTTTTGTGGGGAAAGGCAACAATGCCCGGCACGCAACTCGCCATAATCACTCGCCACAAATAGGGGAGGGAGAACAAACCAGGTTAACGTCGATCGGCTCAATTTATGCGTCGATCGACTGGGAAAGGCATTTTTCTAAAGAGTCCGGGGAACCGAAAGTTTCGGAGATATGGAAGAGGCTGTTGTCGTTCCTGTACGGGCCGTCTTCGCAGCTAACCTATAGACAGTGAGACCCGAATATGCAATTATGCTTCTCATCTTTGCTACTGCGGTGCATTTGAAAGACCAATTGAGGATACCAGAATCTCATCGAAAGGATTTGCCGGTAGAAAAGCTTCAAATATGCCATTCGAAACAAAAAAATTGATCGAAATCTTGTCCAAGTATGCCACCTGTGACATGTCTGATGCGTTGGTTAAACACAAACACAAGTACGGTGGTTCGTTGCCAAACTTAAAAAGATTCTCTTCTAACACTCAAGGCAAAACGATGGTGGGTAAGGCCTACACCGTGCTGTTTGCCCCAAAAGATGATCCAAGGGAAGCGATTACTGGCGGGTACATTGACAAGCTGCCAGAAGACTCTGTTTTGGTTATAGCAACCACCTTAAACTTGCAAAAAAAAGATGCTCCTTTCACAAAGATGTCCAACGCCTTGTATGGAGGCTTGATGTCCACAAGAGCCCAATATTTGAAGAGTACCGGTACAGTGGTCTTTGGCAGGGTCAGAGATATTGACGAGCACTTGGAGCTTCACAGAGACGTTTTCGCTTACGGATTGGGTTCCGCAGCGCACGGACCAGTTGTGAAGATGGTTGGCATCAACGTCCCTGTTGAAGTTTTAGTCGACGGCTACCCAGAGCCATTCACTGAGACTATCAACCCCGGAGATATTATAATGGGCGATGATAATGGTGTCGTCAAAGTTCCGAACGACGACGAGTTGGAGTCAATTCTCGAGTACATCCCGAAAAGAGTACAAGCAGATACCCTTGTCAAGGAAGACATTCTCAATGGGGAGCCTTGCAATCCTGCCCAAAAGAAGAGAAGAGCAGGCCTTTAGATCTCCTTCTTTCCCCCATTTTTAAGAAAGTAGATTATGTAAGCCCGTAATCCACACGAACCGCGTTATTGTCATCAGAAACCAAGAAGGAGCAGAGGAGAAGGAGAAAAAAAATTTACTGTTGCCACTGATACAATCAGTAATGGAAATCCCATCTAAATGGTTCATAGTAAAGGCAATCACTGCAGACATATATCGTATTCTAGTTTCCAGCTTATATATCGGGCGCTATGGTGGCAGACACTACTTATTATGACTTGTTAGAGGTCAAAAGTACAGCAACAGAGCTTGAAATCAAGAAATCGTACAGGAAGCTGGCGATAAAGTACCATCCCGACAAAAATCCAGGAAATGAACAAGCTGCGGAAACTTTCAAGAAAATCAGTGAAGCTTACCAAGTTTTGAGTGACAAGGAGAAGAGGATGAAGTACGATCAGGTTGGTATTCAAGAAAACGGTGGTTCCGAAATGGTTGATCCTGAGAAATTTTTCGATGACATTTTCGGTGGTGAATCATTTGTACCTTATGTTGGTGAATTGACTCTATTGAAGAACCTCACAAAAGAGATGGAGTTAGAGCAGAATCAGGAAGCCGAAAAGGAGGCTACAAAACTAGAACATGAAGAAGCAGATCGATATTATGGAACCCATAAGTCGAATATACCTGCAAGCAAATTTTTGGGTGATGAAAATCTGAACAATATGAGTTTAGAAGAGCAACAAAAAGCTGTTGAAGCAGAAAGGAAAAAGCTTCACGATGCTGAGAGAGAAAAGATTGAAGAAGAGCAACGACAACATCGGGAAGAAATTCAAAATGAGCTGACACAAAAATTGATCAATAGATTATCTTTGTACACGGAAACAGACAAATCTGAAGACGTAGTCAGATCCGTGCAAGAGAAATTCAGGTTAGAGGCTGAAAATCTCAAAATGGAATCTTTTGGGCTGGAATTATTGCATACAATCGGCACCATCTATAGCAATAAAGCAAACAATTTCTTGAAAGCCCAGAACTCATTTTTAGGAATTGGAGGATGGCTTGGGACATTGAAGGAGAAGGGCGGAATAATCAAGGACACATATTCTACCATAAGTATTGCCCTGGATGCCCAGAGCACAATGCAAAAGCTAGCCAAGATGAACGAAAGAAGGGAAAAGGAAGCTAATAAAGAGGGCGAAAGTAGTCAAGGGGAAGAACACGCAGAGGAACAGGATAGTCCGGATGGTTCTACAGAAAAAGATGGACATGTCTCCAAAACCGCTGCTAAAGATAGTGGACGAAATGCCAATTCTGCTTCCGTTAAAGACGATGAAATAACTTCTCAAAAAACTCCCAAAGAGATCAAGGCGGACAAAGAGAAGGAAAAGGAAGAAGAAGGACCTGTACCTACAGAGGAAGAGGTTGCAGAAATGGAAAAGCTGCTTATGGGTAAAATTATAGCTGCTGCTTGGAAAGGCTCACATATGGAAATTTCTTCTAATTTGAGAGAAGTTGTTTCCAACGTTCTTTATGATGAAACGGTACCACTTTCGAAAAGAGTTGAAAGAGCCGAGGCTTTGAAGATCATCGGAACTGTCTTTAAGAATGCAGAGAGATCTAAATGGGAAGCGGAAGAGGCCAAAATTTTTGAAGAGTTGGTAGCAGAGGCCACTCAGAAGAAGACCAAGAAGAAATAAATCTCTTTAAATTCTTCTCTCAACTTTTTTTCTTTCTTTCCTTCATTTTCTCTCTCTCTCTCTCTCTCTCTCTCTCTCTCTCTCTCTCTCTTGGTGTATTATAGATATAAACTAATTTTCAATGTAAAGTTTATTCAAGGAGCTTTTCTTCCATAATGAATGCATGTGGTGCATCTATTTTGACTTGATATAATTATGTACAGAATAAAAAGAATGTATCTCTACATTTATAAATAACACAGGTAAAATCTCCGAGATACCTATTTCTCGACAGAGTAATAAACCTTTCTCAAGTCAATCACTTTCTTTCCTCTTTCAAGAGCCATTTCTTCTGTCGTCTTCTGCTTGAGAAGAGCTTCGACGGTACATTTGACGACATTCATCTTACTTCTTGATCTGTAAACTTTAGAGGACAAGTCTTTGATACCTGCACACTGTGCCAATTCAAAAACCATGGGGTTACATCTTAATCCAGAACCTGGAGGAGAAGATCTCAAGTGGACAACGGATGCACCATACTTGTGTTCGATGTTTCCGAAAATTGTTCTATCTTCTAATCTTGGAACCTTGACCAAGTTTTTTACAGCTTGCCAATGAGCTTTCAAAATCGCAGTTCCTGGTTCTTCTGGATCTTTACCTTCACCTATTCCCAACATACCATTTCCATCACCTGCACAAACTAATGCATAGAAAGAATTGATTTTACCCTTTGAAGTTTGATTTCTAACAGTTTTTAAGACCAGAGTTTTCACTTTCAATCCCATTATGTATCTTTCATTGAAACCTGTGGCAAGCGATAACTTCTTTGCTAATTCACCTAACTCGGAACGTTTCTCACTACCTTCTGTATCTAAAATTTGGTTCTTTGGAACGTCCACTTCGTTTGGTTGTGATATTTCCGTGAAGGAATTTGGCTTCCCCACTGCGTGATCAAAGTATGCGCTTTTTTGAGTGAAGTCTGTGAGGAAATGTGGTGCAAATTGCACAGGATTCAACTGTCTCTTTGCAAAATGTTTGGGTTCAATCACATTTTCGGCCTTCAGAATAGAGTCGACAACCTCAGGATCATAATATTTGAGCAAGTATTGCAGATGGTTGATCTTCTTGAAATCTACGCTCGAGGCTTCCTTTTGCAGTATTATTCTCGAGCTCGAAAACATACGTTTACTCACAGGTGTAAACATTGTTGTGGGTGTAGATGTCTTCCTTAGACTTTCTCAAATGGTTTATTTCCCTTTGCAAAAGGGGTTTCTGGGGACTTCTCCATAGAGTCGTTTTCCAGTTACCTTCTACGACGACCGTGGTAGAGCGAGAGCTGGAAAATCTTGGGAGAAAACGGGAAAAAATGAGAACAAGCCAATCGACGCGACGGCTAACGTTTGAAAGTTCACAACAAGACGGGTACTACGATAACTTGTTATGTTGAAGTAGTAGAACTGAAATTGGCTTCTATATATAAAGGTACAGTACAATACTATAGTTGTCTATGAGCAAGATGAAACTAGAGTTTCTTTGGGGCAAAGACCGGTTGTGGGAGTGACTTAACTGGTTGTTGTCCCAACATGACCTTTGCCATGGATTTATGGAGGTTGTCGACCTGAAGTTGTGCGTTTCTGTTCAAACCGTTAGCAACCACCTGGGCGTTGACCTTCAACTGTTCAGTTTTAAAGTTCTCCTTGGGGTTGTAAACTAGCTCGGGTCTCTGGCCTTTCACGACGGAAGCAATTGTTGCGTTGATCTCATCTTCTGGTATGCTGCTGAGATTACTGAGGTTAGCCTTAGGCCTCTCCAAATTATTTGGTAGAGTTGTGTTTGCATACGGGTAGAGAAGAGCGTTATACGGCAAGAAACTGACGTTTGTCTTTTCAACATCGCTTAGTTTGAACCCCCTCTTCGTTGTAAGTTGTTCCAATGCTCTTAGTACACGTGACTTGGTATCATAGCCCATTTTGTCCTTCGACAATTCCAAATCTGGTCCACTGACCTTGGCAACTTGGTAAACGTTCGGGACCTCCTCGAACTTGGCAAATTTTTCGGTCTTGGCATCGTAGACCAGGGACTTATGAAGGGCACGTGAATGGAAGAAGTTGTAAACGGCAATTTCACCGGTGTGTATGTTGATTGTTTTGTTTTCAGAAAGCTTTCTTCTGATGTACAGTCCTCTTGCCTCTTGCAAGTCAGCAAAAGATAAGCCATCTGCGTTCAAATGTTTGTCTGAGTCAGCAGCAGTATTTGAAGCTTTCTTTGGGTTTTTGAATCTATCAAAGTGTGAAACAGTCTGCACGGTATTTGGACGTCTGCTAGTACCTCTTCTTTGATTGTTTCTTTCCGAATTGTTTCTGTTCGAATTATTCGATTTTGTATTGTTTCTATTTGAAGCTTCCTTTTGGTAACCTTTACCCGATCTGTGGTTGTTGTTCCCGCCACTATTTCTTCGATTGTTTCTGTTTTGCTTGCCTTTTTCCTTGGCTAGCATGGTGTCCTTTCTAGCATCTGCAGGCCCGTTTTTGGTGATGGAAGCTAACTTTTCTAGTAAGTTTTCCATTTTACCGTTGCCTAAAGGAGCATCGCTTGCTTCCGTTGCCATGCGTCTCACCTGGCTGACTGCTCTGGTATTATACTTCGCAAACATGTTGTGTGTAGATCTAAGTCTGCAATAGTACCAATACTTACTCACTGTTGAATCTAGACATCAAGTACTTGCACATGACCGTGGCTTCCCTTTTCAGACGTCGTCCATGTTGAACAATCTCCTCTCTTCTCCTGGACTCTGCTCCTGCCAGCAAAAGCCACCGGGTAACATTTTGCGACGATCGTCGCGATGATTATTACAAAAACTTTTCGCTCATTTTCTTTGCACCGAGGATCGTAGCTCTCCGGGAGCCCGGAGAAAAGTTTTTTTTCCTGCGCTTGCTCCGGGACTGTTCGTGGGAACTCGGAGCCAATGACACAATTCGGAGAAGACGATGATTCCAGCACGATAGCCTGATTAAAGGTCTTAACGGTGCTTTTTCTCTTCACCCCTAGTTTGAAATATATACCGTGCCATTCCTTTCCCTTGACTTCACGTTGCGGTTGCCGTGTTGCAGTTTCTTGCAGAGAAAACTAGCTACCCACTTGGATCTCCACTCATCTACTTCGAAGAGAAAACAGAAGCACTATCTCTGAGATCGAAGCGGCAATTAATACACGCACAACTCGAAAAAGGAATGTCATTGTTCAGTTTCCAGAGTCTTCCCACGGAACTCCAGCTCCAGGTGATGGACTTCGTCCCGGTTCGTTCTTTGATGAAATTACTGGAGTCAAGCAGACAGTTGAACCTGTTGGCTTTGTCTTCACTCAACTCAGAGATCAATAGCTTAACAGGCGAAAGCAATTCGATCTTCGTGAGCATATTTTCTCCTCAAAACAAGAACCGTTTAATCGAGACTTTTAATACGATATGTGTTTCAAACCCATCCTCTCAACTATCGACTCCAACACTTTTGAAAACAAAGCAGAACTCACAAGTTGACATGGATGAAGTATCAAGCAAGTTATCCTCGCTGAACTCCTCGAGAAATATTTGTCAGGAGAACAGACCGATTATGTTTCAGACTCTATACCAACAACCACAGAATAGCTACAATACGATATTCCAGCTTGGAAATCTAGAGTATACTCGGGACCCCCTGAAATCGGGCCAAACAGAAGTGCATACTTCCGAAACAACGCATAAGTCAACAGATCTGCAGCTGGTTGTTAACGAAGATGAACCATTCATAAAACTCCAGTTTGAAATGCAACTGAGAAATCCGACTGGGTTTAAGTCTCTCTTCAAATTCAATTCAAGACTCCATCAGTTACAAAACCAGGGCACTTTTTCCGGAATAATATCGTCCGAAGACAATACCGTGTCGGTTGATTATACATTAACTAAGGGTGAGGAGGTTCCTCCCCAAAGCGGTTACGATTACGATCTTTTCTACAACTACGAAATTCAATTTGGCAAAATTGAGGTGAAAAACAGCTACTTAATGGACCGTGTTGAAAATTCTTTCACGGCCTGATTCAACTAACGACATGAACGCATTTATATTTATATATCCTCTCCTACATCGTGAATAAATTTAATTTTTCATTTTTTTTTTTTTAGCTATCAGTAAAACCTGCCTAAATATGGAAATCGCCCGAGATAGCCATCTCAAATTTAATGGACTGCACGTTAAACCGTTGGACGTACTGCAAGCACAGATTCTGGAATATTGCAAAGACAAATCTAGTAGGTCTCCATCTTTGATTTCAGAAGTACAGTAATTTGATTCATTTTCATTGGAAATAATATTCTTCTTTCTACAGTAGATAATGCAATCCTGTTTAGAAGTCATCAAAAAAGTGGACGTTGTGCCATATCCACATGAGGTAAAGTACGTCGAGTTCAAGGAAAGCGTTTATACTTTAATTTCACATGATGGTTCTTTCCAGCTGGGTTATGTGTTGTTACCGGTTGTCTATGCATTGAAAGAGTATCCTAGGTTTTTCCAAATATCTTCTTTGAATAAATCTGTTCAATTTGACTCTTCTCTCGATACAGTTGAGGCTCGTGAAAAGGCGCTTGAACTGATAGGACATGAGTGGAGAGCAAAGACTTTATTTCAGACTTTATACGGCTGGAGAGATGAAAAGTATACAATATTCAGCAAGGAGAAAAAACCATATTTCCATCTTGAACGATCAATGTGCCCGTTACTAGGCCTTGTTATGTATGGGGTACATATCAATGGATACATGAAATTGTCCGATGGTGGATACAAGTTATGGATTCCTAGACGAGCTGCCGACAAACCGACTTATCCGGGAATGTTGGACAACACAGTTGCAGGGGGATTAGGCTATCCTTATGGTCCTCTAGAAACTTGCATTAAAGAGTGTTATGAGGAAGCTGGGTTACCTAAAGAATACGTCGAAAGTAATTTGAGTTCATGCGGTGTGGTTTCGTACTTGTACCAAGTGGATCCAAAAAATTATACATCTGAATCTGGACTGGTCCAGCCAGAAGTCGAATATGTATATGACTTAAAGATGGATCCACAAGTCACTCCCCATCCAGTTGACCACGAATCTGAGGATTTCAGACTAATGTCTATACCTGAAATAAAAGAGAGAATTCTTCTGGGTGAGTTCAAAGACAATTGTGCCGCCATCATCATTGATTTCATGATCCGACATTCGATTATCACACCAGAGAATGAGCCGGATTTTATTGAAATCAATAGTAGGTTGCACAGACTTTTACCCTTTCCTCTCAGGCCTTTATGATAGATATTGAAGTTTTTTGATCTTTAATTTTTATACTATAGTATAAACTTTATATATAATGAAGAAAGTTAGCTTTCTTTCGAGGAATATTGTCAAAATCTCACTCATTTGCTGAAATGTAATTTTATGTTCATCCATTGTCTGCTCAAGACTTCAGGAACAGTCAACGGCACGTTACCGTAAGTCAATGGCGCAAAGAAAATAAAACCGGTGCCTAAAAGAGCCAGTAAAAGAACAACAAATGAGGCATAAGATAGAGTGTTCAAACTGTCCGGCAACTCATCAACGGAAGCCCATTTTTTCGTTCTGCTGTTGGTGAACAAAAATTCTAGTAATCCTGCTGCAAAGAGTGCAGCCAGTAAATGTGCTGGTAAGTAGTGATGCAAGAATTTTTGTCTTGACATCAAAAAGAATGGGAAATAGTGTAGTACCCACGCAATAAAAAAGAATCCAATGTTTTGATATAATCTGGCTCTTGATTTTTCTGTCAAAATATGAATATCCCTGTGAACCGTTAACTGGTCGAAAGCTACGATTGCAACAAATGCGACCATCATGGCACATTCGAACCACCAACCTGGTATATTACCGATGAAAAAAATTTGCTGTCTTAAATCATTATTAGTCCAGAATGAAACACCAGACATAGAAAGTGGCCATTCGTTGGGTTGTGAGGCAAATGGGTGATCAGCAGATAAATTATTATTGTGTTCAAACATCAAGAATTGCAACTCCCACCATTTTCTTAAAAATGGCAATTTCGTGATTGGCTTTGGAATAAACTCGGCTCTTGGACCAGTCAAACCAACAATCTGATCAATGAACCAATTGTTTTCATTCTCTTGAATGTTTTTGTTACCATTAACCTCCTGCTGATTGAAACCCCAATCAGGTAGTAGAACATCATTATGTGTCCACATTGCGACAACTGTTGGAACATGCAAGATTTTCACGATGGAGCTCTTTGATTTCAAATGAGCGTCAACTTTTTTGTCAGCGGGATCAAATCTGAATAGTGTATCATTGTATCTTGGACCATCACCTTCTTCAAGGGCAACTACAGTAAACTCCTCGTTGGTTGGGTAAAGTGGAGATGCAACATCATGGGTAAGAAGATATCCATTTGTTTCAAGGTGTCTTAATCTGAATATATCTCCCTGTAAAACTGGATGGCCCAGCTTGTTACCGTTAAACTCATGTGCTGGTAGTATTTCCCAATGATCGCTCATACTGTCAATCCCAACGTTGACACAAGTTACTTGCTGCCCTTGAGAGGAGATTCTACCATCATCGTAACGTAATGGATACCGATAAGGATGAGAATGTAGGAAGCAATCAGTATTTTTGTGCCTGATGGTAATGATATCATGATAATTCACTTCTCTTGCTTCTTTGGCAAGAATCGAATCACCAAGAGTTTCCTGAAACTCAGAACTCATGAATGCATCACCTGGGCCAGATTTAGTCAAGATTGCAAAATGAATATAGAACCACCCAAGATAGATAATAAATGGGACAACAATCAAGAGGACAAAACGAGCAATGAAATGTCTCAAAAATTGCTGAATGGTCAATCCTGTTCTGTAGTCCAAAAGTTGCCACAAATCGACTGCAACTGCAACACCAATTGACAAAAATGTCAGAACTCCGACATATTTCGTGGAGATGACGCAAGATAGTGAAACACCAGTCAGCAATAGCCATTTATACCAGTCAAAAGAAAATGGTGCTTTTCTCAATTTGGTAAACTTGACATAACAATACATTGAAGCTGCAATGGAAATAATCAATGTCGAATCAAGTAAAATTAATCTAGTCTCAGCAACATGTGCGTTATCGAGTGCCACTATTGCTGAGCCCAAAATACATGTCCAAATTGAGTAATTACATTCTTTTAGGGTTGAAAACATGAGAGGAACTGTTAGAGTACCTTGAACCGCCGATAGTGCTCTCAGTGGGATGTATGGAACTGAGTTTTCAATATAGCTATCGCCAATGTCGGTAAACTTGAACTTGCCATCAAAACCAACAAGCCAGCCAACAAAAGCGATAAGTAACTTAGCAAATGGAGGATGGAGATCAAAAAAATATGTTCTCTCGATATAGTAAGAGGCAAACTTACCAAAATGAACTTCGTCGAAAACAACCTCACTAGGATACCATATGTAATAAAACCTTGTAAAAAAAGCAATGGCTGTGATTGTAAAGTTGGCAATATTGTACCATTTCTCCCATGATGGGTCAATTGAAGTGGAAGAATGAACAATATCTTTTTTGGTAGAATCTAGGTCCGCAGAAACAGGTAGTTTCTTCACAGTGACCTTCTTTGCAGACACTTTTGGGGCCATCTTGATCTAGATTTGCTTACAGCAACACCTGTCAAATATGACACTTCAGCCCGAGCATTAGTTCAGTTATGCATGTTGACCTTATGACACGTAGTATTTTCAAAAAAACTTAAAAACGTTACGTCAAAAATCGGTTATATTTTTCGTCGACGCGACGACGGTAAGTCCATAACGCGTTGATCAGAAAAATGAATTGGCTTTCTTAAAAAGTAGTTATCAGGAAAAACGTTAATCCATTAGTTGCTTTCCTGGCTCCATATACCACTTTGGTAACAAGAAAAGCAAAGCATTTTCTCCCCCAAAGTCTGCGGCGTTACTGTACCTGATAATGTATCCAGGAATTCTTCAGAGGAATGCAGGAGTGCTTCGTGTGAGACGTATGCTTTTCGGATTTTCACCTCAAAGGCGTCTTATCTCCTCAAACGAAATGTTTGAAGCTTTCAACGACACTGATATTCCTAGTACGCCCCACAATGGTAGTACCGCAAATGCAAGCAGTGATAATGTTGCCTCTCTCTCCAAAGGAACTGTTTCCAATACAGTTGGGTCGAAGTCTGCAAAGACAACAGACCCTGTAATTAACATCAATCGTGATTTTAGCTCTAGCGCTAAAGCTTACAACAACGATAGTAAATCTGCAGCCACATCAATAGGTCAGGTATTCACAAGATCTTTAAATGATTTCAGTTTCTCGCGGGAGCAAAGCAGTGATTTAGACTCCACCAAAAATTGGTCCGAATCGTTCCATGGATTGGGTAACGAAGCTTTCAGCAAGGAAGCACAAGAGACTCTTTACACAGAACTTCCTGACGACGATATCGAAATTACTCCAGATGGACTGCTGTACCTTCCCGAAATCAAATATAGAAGGATTTTGAATCGTGCATTTGGTGCTGGAGCATGGGGGTTGGCTCCAAGATCCGAAACGTTGATACAGATGCAGGAATTTGGGGGATTACTCACTAGGGAATACGGTTTGGTCATTCATGGGAGACTGGTTTCAATTGCTAGAGGTGAACAAACTTTTTTCAAGGAACAAGGCATACCAACGGCTACCGAAGGATGCAAAAGTAATGCTTTGATGAGATGTTGTAAAGATCTAGGCATTGCCTCAGAATTATGGGATCCAAGATTTATCAAAAAATTCAAAAAGAAAAACTGTGAAAACATCTTTGTCGAGTATGTTCCAACAAAGAAGAAGAAGAAGATTTGGAAGAGAAAAGATGAAGATGTTGAATACCCTTTCAAAAAATAATTACGGTGGACGATATGATAGGTTTTGTAAATAGTTTTTAAGTATAATGAAAATCAAGGATAAGTCGTTGTTCAAGCCAGCAAGAATTTTGGTTTTACTTTGACGTCATATTATCATATACCCAAAACCTTTCAACTTTTATATTAAAAAAAGGAAAATATTATTCCACAGTGAAGAATACACAAGAAGTAGTTACATATAGAGAATCAATCAAAAATGTAATCGATTAACTTACAAACCTTGGATTGCTCTTCTTCTGTCTCTTTCTTCAGCAATGGTCAACTTGATACCCTTACCCTTTGGCAAAGAGATGTATGGCTTACCAGCTTCGTTACCAATGACGAAAACGTTAGACAATCTGGTGATGAAGGAGTTGTCCAAGGAGTCCTTCAAGTGAACCAAGTCGAAACCACCCTCGTGTCTTTCTCTGTGAGTGATAACACCAACTCTACCCAAAGAACGACCACCGGTAACCATAGCAAGCTTACCAGTTTCGAAAGCAATGAAGTCAGAAATCTTACCGGTTTCCAATTCAACCTTGACAGAGTCACCAACCTTGATAGCTGGGTCTGGGTATCTGATGGTTCTACCGTCGTGGGTAACAACGTAAGGAATACCCTTCTTACCTAATTGAACCTTCTTGACTTTACATAACTTGTAAGCAGCTTCTTCAGGGGTAATTCTGTGGATGGCAAATCTACCCTTGATATCGTAAATCAATCTGAAGTTTTCGTTGGTAGCATCCAAGGTGATGACATCCATGAAACCAGCTGGGTAAGTGGTGTCAGTTCTGACCTTACCGTCGACCTTGACGTGTCTTTGCATCAAAATAGCCTTGACTTCTCTACCGTTCAAAGCATACTTTAATCTGTTTCTTAGGAAGACAATCAATGGCAAAGATTCTCTCAACTTGTGTGGACCAGCAGATGGTCTTGGAGCATAGACACCGGACAATTTGTCCAACATCCAGTGACTTGGAGCTGCTAATCTCTTTAAGTGGTGCTTTCTGCAGAATTTAAGTTCAAAAAAAATGTTAGTTAATGTTCCCAGACTAACCAAAGAAGATAGAAGTTAAGAATGACAACAAAAGAGCTCTGCTAAGCAGAAGCATTCTTTCTTTAAAACTTCATAACTAACTTCGTCAAAAGATAAGTTAAAGAAGTTCTTGGGCATAACTAGCCCTTCATATGTCTTTACTGAAATAAACCAAATAAAGACATAGGTTGCTCGAGATTCAACAAAGACCACGAACAACAAAACCAGGTACAGAGTAAATGGTTGTAATGAAAATTAAAGTAAGAATATTTACCTTTTGTCATTCTTGAAACATCCAATGAGTCCTAAATCAAAAGCTCATTTATTCTTATATTCGAATCTGCTAATGAGGCTATTGAATAGCCTAGCCATTAATCGATACATACGGTCCTCTACCCATTGTGATTCAGTAATGTGTTGCTTGATGAAAGATAACAAAACTCTGAAAAATCTAACTTTAAAGTAGATGTATATAGGGTTCAAGAAAAAAACTTGTTCAGCAATTGAAATACCTTACACGCAGTCTACCCCAACCTTTCGTTGTACCAATCCTGAATCTGCGCGATGTGTGCGTCGCCATGAGAGAAAAGAGGAGGGTTAGCAATCTTATTGGGAGAGGGTTTGCGTTTCTCTGAGTGAGGTGCGGGGGTTTTCTTCAAATATATCACGTGATTCGATGAGTTGCTGATAGTATGGGTGATGCTCAAGAGAGAAGAAATGATTGGAGCATCCAAAGTAAAAATTAGTAAGAATCTATTAACTCAAGTTATAAAAGATCTATCAAACGTATAGAAATGCATAAAAACGTAAGTGAAATAAGGAATTAGAGTAGTAGAAGGAGTGGAATGTGTATTTATAAACGAAGAACCGATGTGAGTTATACAAAGTGGAACTGGGGGTAAAGGTACGATTGGAGGAAATAGAGGTAAGAAGGGACATTAAAAGGACACACGTGGGAATCAAGAAGTGAAAAAATTGAGGAAAGGGGATAAAACGAAGTGAAAATGAAGGGGTATTAATTCCAGTTTTCAAGGGCATAATTTTTTAACAATTGACCAAGATTGTAATCCACCGGGCAATCATTGTAATATTGAACAGCAAGTGACAATCTCTCAAATAGTTGTTCATCGCCAGCACAAGCCTCCCTCAAGGCGTCAAAGACAAACGGTTCAATGAAATCATAATACACGACGTCAGTGAAATCGCTGGTGGAATCTTTCAACTCCATTTCATGCGATTGAATCACATTAGGAACGTAGAATGAGTGTAGTTTTCTGTGGATGGTATCATCACCATGAATTCCAATGTCATCGGATGTAGTGTATCCATAAGATAGAGGGAGGCGACGATCACCTTCAAAATTTAAATTATTGTTATTATTTTTTATATTATTGACAAAAAATACTTCATTATCTTTGGCATTATGGTTGTCGTTATTGGCATTAAAATTGAAGTTTTCAGCAATGACATTAGATAAGTCTGGGTTGACGTGCGGAATTTTAACAGGATTAATCAAATTGTATTTTTTCTCTAGGGCAAATTGATATGGAGACTTCAGGTTATCTCTAGGATTAGCGCTCAGAATGTAATCTCTGCTATTTAAGATTCCCTTGAGTTTCAAAGCAATATTAGTTGGTACGGAAGGCAGCACTCTCCACATATTTTGGAAAGGGGAAACCGTAAATAGTGAATTTCTTGTGAATTCTCCTTTGTAAAGATCGTATCTGATTCCACCTGTGTTGATCAGAATAATTCGATCATTAGATCCGTTTAAAGATGGCAAATCGCTGATTTTGTTATTGCAAGATTTTGGCTCCAACTGGACTAAAATCTCATCTTCTAAAAATCTGAGTAATGAATTTTCTTCTCTGTTTGTGTAATCTGCAGCCGAGATGTAGTAGCTGTGAGGAACGGTTCCATACGAGTCATCCAAGAGTAGAGCCTTGCTGTACTTAGCCAATTCATTCGACACAAACAAACCTTTTTCAGTGTTGAATTTATCCAACACTGTATGATTTGAATGATGCATGAAGGAATGCAAGTTGAAATCGATGTACCTTCTATGGACGTTGTGTTGAATAAAGCTCTCGTTCTTCTTCTCAGTTGGCAAATCATCGATGGAGAGGAACCCAACAGTCTCGCAATATCTTCCCGACTGCAAAGCTGTGGATAGATCGTCCAGAACAGAAAAATCCCTTATATGAGAGTGGCCGCCTAAATATTGGATGTAGGTTGTAGGAAAATATGATCTGAAAAATTCGTGAAGTTGGCTCATTTCAAACCAGTCATGAGAAACAGGAATATGGCCAAAGATAACAATGCTATCAACTTCGTAGTTTGAAGCATAGTCTTCAACCAGTTCTAGAAACCATGCTTGTTGGATTATTTCAGTAATTGGGACGACATTGATTCTCCTATTACCCATTTTAAAGTCAAACATGAATGAGAAACTCAAAATCTTATACTTGTTGACCTTGGTTTCAAAATAACGATGGGTATTGTTGCCAAACACGACCCATTCGTCATCGTCATTCAAGTATTGAACATTGGTGGAAATAAAACGCTCACCATATCTTGGAACCAGGTTCTCATACTCAAACTGGCTGATTTCTTCTCTGTATAGCTCATGGTTGCCGAGAGTGATCAAATCGTAATCCATCATCATGAATATTTTGGAGGACAATTCACCATTTGGATAGGTCAAATCGCTTAATCCGTTACCGTCATGCCTATCACCAGTGTCCACCAACAAAAGGTCTGCGCCTTGGCTATTCAAATTGCTTAAAAGGTTTGAGTGAAAGGATATGAAATCACCCCAATCGGAAGAGTACTGTTTCTGATTCAAGTGACCTAGATACCAACCGTGGGTGTCGGTGGTGTGTAAGAAATTCAGCTTTCCTGTCTTCAAGTCTCTTAGGGGTTCATTGATGTTCGGCAGTCTCGATTTCAACTGCTGCTTTATTGTGATTCTAGACGTCTTGTAGAGGAATGATAAATCCGCTGCAGGATCTTCATTGGAGAAGCTGATGTCTGTGATGAAGTCGCCCTCATTCGCCAGCGACCGGATATTGAGTAATACGATGAAGAAGACGACAAAGAAGACAAATATTTGACTTAAGAAAATCATCTGCAAGCTCTATGGTCCTATGTTGTTCAATCAGAATGAGCCTTGAATGGAAGGCTGCGCTTTATTTCGTGTTGTGAGTTTGAGAAGTAGAAACTGCGGAATAAAGAGAAGTGATGGTGGGCGTATTGGAGATAAAAAAAAAGGTCTGATAGTAATTGCCGTCGGTTTCTCGAATTACACACTCTGAGGCTAGAATATTAGTAATAATAATAAAAGTGACAATCAAAAAACCCAACGGTCATAAAAAGCGCAGAGCGGAGTAGGAAGGCGGTTGTGTGGATGTGGGCTATCAAAGGGATGCTTCCGAAGATGCGACGGGAGCTCGATACAAGGGAGACAGGTTGTTGCAGTTGGCCCGTTCTCCTGTTGTTGTGGAACCAGCGGTAATATGACAGACTGTGCGTAGCTGCGGTGTGTCAGGTTTCTGTCGGTCTGTTCGGCGGGTGGCGGCGAGACTGATCAGTACGTGTGAGGGGGGGTTGACGTTACACAGACAGGTGGTGAGATAGTGGTTGCTGAAGATAGTAGACGAAGACGACGTGTCACACAGCACAAGGGGACAACCCAGGAGAGTTATATAAGCTTCCGGAAGTAGCAAGATACGTAAATACGAGGGAAGAGTGTGAGAGAAAAAAAACCCCGTGCTGTGAAGCCGAAAGAACCGGCTGTGTCTTCTAGAATAGCCAATTTGTGACGAAAAAGGCAGGTGCGGCACCCGGCTGGAATGCGTAAATAGAGCGCCGACCGGGGAGACAATAGCGGGGGCGGTTTGTCTCTGTTTGCTTGTCCTCTGGATGAGGAGGCAGCTCCGGAAAATCCGGGCCGAATAGCTGAGGATTGTTCATCCCAGGTGCCCATGCTGGTGGGTTCATCTAAGGACGACGGACGCGAGCGGACGGAGAGGGACGCCATGGGGCCAGAGACGGAGACGGAGATGAGCAGCAGCGTCCGCCGACGCCGAGGGCCTTCGCCTACGGCTGCGACGCTGGCCGACGCAGAGGACAGGGCCCAGATCGCATCCGGCAGGCGAAGAAAGGCCTGAGCTCCCTTTTTTCCCAAAGCGGAAGTCCAACAGGACGCGTCGGGCCCCGCTGCAGTGTTGACGCGGGTCCCCTTTTGGGTATGTTGCCCGTTATTCAGAACGAGGGGGAGGTCCCATTGACCGTTGCGTAAGCAGGTTACCTGTCAGAGACCCAGATCAAGCTGACGTTACGCCCACCCCCTCTGCCCAAAGGATGTCGCATGTTTGTTGTGGAACCTGTGTGGAGGAGGTGTAGAGACAGGCCAGGTGGGGGCCAAGAGCAGAGAAACCTGCGGTGCCAAAACAGGACAGAACGGCGGTAAAAGCAATCCTGGCTCGTACGCCAAAAAAAAATGGTTGTCTGCGTTTTGGCGACTTCCTGTCTTGTCTACAGCCCTCCCCCAATGGTTACACCATGGGCGCTTTTTACGTGTCCAACGTCTGGCTTTTACGAGATTTAGCCTGCGACGCCAAACTGCAAGAGGCGGAAATTCTCTGCCTGTTCACTCAATCAGGGGGAACCCATGCAGCCCAGCCCCCACTGTAGACGCCTCCACCCCCTTTAAACAATTGTCGTCCGTTTTATCCTTATGGCACTGCTGACAGCATCATCTGTCAACCGGAGGTCCGAACAATAGCAGGGGGAAGCGGCAACGCATGATGAGGAGAAACTGCTAAGCAGCTGGAGGAAGAAATTCGTCTGTAGAGCTGACACAGCAATCAGGCCAGTGGCGCGTCCAGTCACGTGCTAATAAGTGTTTTTTCTGGTGCACAGAGTTTTGAATAGGGTATTTTGCACGTGACCGCTTTTTTGTCTCGAGCAGCTTCTTTTTTGGCACGTACGTGAGAAATGGCAGCAACGAATAGTAAGTGAGGGGAATCAAATTGAGACAAAAATTCAATCTCTCAACAGCAGTACCAGGAATCCAGCAGTGCATATGGCGTACACACTGCAGCACAGACATACACACAACCCAGACAACGACCAAGATCTTCCATACATCTTCGTTCACCAGAAGAAGTCGTGTTCATCTTTCTCATCCGTCCTGACGCTTCCCCAAACACAAAACACCCCTGAGTGAATCGCCATTTGTATCAACCATAGAGGAAGGCTAATCGCTCGAACGTTCACTCCATCCACTCATCCCTCGTACTAATTTTTTCAGCCAAACACATATTGACCCCAATATAGCACTAATACTCTGGCAACATTTAGATAATATCGAATTGCTAGCCGTCCCCTCAACACAGCAGACAAAACAAGCATTAGAACAAGATGTCAGCAGAAGCAGCTCCACAACCAGCTCAACAAGAATCGATCAAACTTCCAAGACCCTTCTTTTTGAAGGATGACGAGGTATCAACTGCCAAGTTTGAACCTGTCGACACCTTCAGAGAAACCAAGAACATTGCTATCTACTCTGCCATCTTCCTCGGTGGTATGCACGTGAGAAGATTGCTTCAACACAGAATGGGTTCTGCCAGACCTGGTCAAGAACGTTATCTCAAACTATTCGAATTGAACCCAAGACATTTCATCTCGATTCCATTTGCCTTAGGTACCTACAGTTTCATCTCCAACTCCCTTTACAACTTGGACGAAAAGAGAACGACCTTAAACGAGATGATTGCCGCCTCCGCCGGTGTCCTCGTCGCAACCATTTTCAAACAATCCCCATTGAACCAGAAAGTGGGCTTGGCCGTAGGTATGGGTATGTTTGTCGGTTTGTTCAAATGGGCAGGTGGACTAGTCGACTCTTATAACACCAACTACACATACATGCATCACACAAACCAGATCAACAACCAAGAATCAAATAAATCTTTAGATGAAGAGTTTGCAAACGGGACCTACAAAAAGCAAGGTTTTTGGGAGCTTTTGTACAGAAAGCCACTTTCTGAAACCATCGAAGACCTTGGTGAAGGTAGAGGTATTGGAAAGTTCTAGTCTTCTCCACACTACCCTCCCGCTGTCATCGATATCCCTGTACTTCTTCTAACCATCCTCTCTATATACTTATTTATTCATTATCTATTTATTCATTTATTTGCACATCTCTTATATAATGGCTTCTTTTATATGAAAGATGAATTTATCCTTGTTGATCTAAATGAATGCAAAGCGCAAAGCCAAAGCCGACGCCAAAGCCAAGACTAAAAGAACTCTGTTATTTTTTAGAAAGTATACAGTAAATCTAAATATTATCATGTTGAACCACCACTTTTACCTTACCAATACACGAATACATCCTATTCAACTTCTTGATTTTCTTCTGGAAGCCAAGAGCTCTACTCTTGATACTGTAACTGTATTTCACCCCATCGTATGGTAACGTTATAATTAACGTGTTTTTGGCTTCCTTGTCTTTCTTACTGTTGTTCCCCCCATCATCTTCGGAAGTTTCGTTCGTCACCATCTCAGAATCGTTTTTGAACTGAAACGACAACGACCCCGGTCTGATGTTACCGCCTGGATGAATACCACAGATGACGTGCATCATCTTACCGCATAGCTTTGTCCAGTAAATCATCTTTTCACCCCGACGGGGAGCAGAATCAATCACCAATTTTTCTAGGCTTGCATAGTAGTTGCTCTCGCTCAATGGCAGCTCAGCTCCCCATCTTTCACATAGTGCAATTCCAATCAAAGCTCTCGTTCTGTGCGACAAGCCATGCGAACCAGCAATTATGCCCGACGTCGCCACATGCAACGCCGCCGTCGGTTGGAGCTCTTTTGGGTATGAACAGTGCACAAACGCTATGTTGCACAATGCAGGTATTATTCGGTTGGCAATCTCGATAGGCACAATGCCGTCATATGCAGAGGGTAGCCCCGTTTTGAGTAAATCCATGTACTTATGTGCCAACAATGGCGCATATGGCCTCGTAGCTGTGATTATAGGATCCTCTTCTTTAATTTCCTTGGAGAACATAGAGTATAGGACACCCTCACGAACACCACCCTCGCTGAAGTGGACCGTTCTGATCTTTGGTAAAGATTCAAATGCTGCAGACAGTAACAATCCAACTGCTGGCAATTGCTGTTCTCTACGATTGGAGACACAAAAGATTTTGTACTCCTTTTCCTTGAAATTCTCAAACCTTGGCACCTTTCTCTTCAACAAGAGATAGTTGCACATGTTCTCCACCTTCTCAAATGTTGCGGAATAGCCATTGATGATGGTCTGGATGGGGTAATCGGGCTCGTTGGCAATTAAAAGGTGGCCCAAACCTCTGAGGCCACCGCCGCAGCAGAAAAGCTTGGTGCCGTTGTTCTTCTCGATGTCGTCGATAAGGATGGGAGGAAGCCCGATCTTCTCGAATGCCACCTGGTACGAACTTTTGATCTCGTGAAACAAGTCATTGATGTCCTCGTGCTTCATCCTGTGTGTCAACGCTGCAGCACCGTAGGGCAAAGACACCGGGTGGTCGCTGATCTTCACCTCGCCGTTTTTCGAGATGATCCAACTTAACTGTGTCGAGCCTCCTCCCAAGTCCATGAAAAGTCCAGAAACCTCGTGGAAGGACGATGCCACTCCATAAGCGCCAGTGATACCCTCCTCTTCCTTGCTCAAGAGTGTCACCTTCCAACCAGTCGCCTCGTAAATCTTATCTCTGAATTCCTGCGAGTTAGACGCCACTCTTGTGGCCTCTGTGGCGACAACCTTGACACCGTTGGAGGGGACCCCAAAATCCTCGCAAATCCACTTGAACCGCCGCATCGAGCGTATGATCTCCTGGATGGCGTCGTCTGGGATCGGCTTCTTCGTGAGCCCGTTGTTCTCATTATCGTCGTTTATCTGGGCATCGAAGAGCGAGATGCCTAACCGGTCCTTGAAGACGCATGGCATGATTCTCGCATGGTGGGGCGCCTTTGAAGAAATGGAGAACCGAATGCCGTTCGACCCGATGTCGACGATTGCCGTCAACGCTCTGCCTACGACAGAGGCCTCGTTCTCGTTGTCATCGTCCAGGGTGTAGTGGTCGTCGACGTGGTGGCTGTCGGGCGTGTTTTGGAAGCACAGGCTATCCTCCAAGGACATTTTTTCTTGCGTCAAACCTGTGTGTTCTCGTGTCGGTCAGTTCTAGTCCCCTCTCTCCCTCCCGCCTGCCTTACTCCTCTCGGTAATGAATCATACTTCTCTCTTCTGCAGGGAGCCCAGACCAGACCAGACCCGACCAGAGGAAGAAAGCCGGGGAAGGCGCGGCGCGCTTACGTCAGCATCATGAGCGTTCCGGCCTTCTTTCCTTCAGGAAAGAAACGACAAGGCGAAGAGGCAAGTTGGCATGACACAACACGGTGGCGGACAGGGGGAGGTCAGTTGCAGAGCCAAATAACAGCAGAGCCGTAAAATTCAGTGTCCAGAGACAACCGGGCATGGACAGTATGGACGCAGATGCAATACACGGGGCCGCCGAGGCGCTCGACACGCTCAGGACTGCCGGCGAACAGGCTCAGCTCGTCGACGAGGTGGTGCAAACGCACGATGGTGTCGCAGATGGGAAGGACGAGGACTACAATGACGGTGAGACCGACAGCGAGGACGATAGCGACGCGGGCGCCAACGGCGTCACGACGGTGCACAGCGTGCTGGACACCCAGGTTGTGGGTCCGCACTACGACATCGACCTGGGCCGCCTGGGCAACTTCCTGCTCAAGTGTGGCATCAATCTCGTGCTTCCCTTCGTCAACGGCATGATGATGGGCTTCGGGGAAATCTTCGCCCACGAGGTGTGTTTCCGTCACAACTGGCAGTTCGCCAGGATCTCCCCGCCAGAGCGAATGCTCCGGGCGAGAAGGCCTGCTGACATAGCCGCCGAGAGCGACTCCGTGCTGTTGCACTAGTGGCGAAGCCGGCGACCCCGCACGGCAGGGACATGATCATCCCTCGGAGTAAGGCCGGGGCAGGCCATGTCGGAGACGGGGAGGGCCGTATAAAAGGGTTGACGGTGAGGCCATGAGCCCTTTGCGTGTGTACCAGTAGTTGTGTGTAGCACCCCCAGCATAGAAGCCAGCAGCAACTGCAACAAATACAGATACAGATACAGCGATGCATGACTCCCCCACGCAGGCATACCTGAACAGGGGCAATGCCTACCTCCTCAAGTCTGTGCACAACGTCTTGTTGTTCTACTCGAAGAGACGCAGGTACATCTTGCGCTTGTGCTACTGCGTGATCATCTACATGATCTTCAACAACGGGTCGAAGTCGAGGTCGAGGTCGAGGTCGAAGTCGGGGCCAAAGCCCAAGATGAAGCCGGTAGCCGCCGCAGACGCAAAAGTGGACTCGGGACAACAGGATGGAAGGGAGAAGATTGAGAAGAAAAAGCAAAGCTCTTTGTTTCCCGGAAGAGCCATTCTCCACAAAATCATACGCAAGTTGAAGGACTCGTCCACAGTGGCTCTCTTTTCCCAGCTTAACCTGAAAAGTCCGAAAATCCTCCAAACGTTTTACCAGCTCGCATTGCAGGTGGTGCTCCTCTTCTTCAAGGCCTTTTTGACCTTGAAGATAGCCACCTTGGATGGTGACTTGGTCTCCTCCTTGATTTCCCGCAAGTTCAAAAGGTTCTTCAAGTTCCTAGTCCTATGGCTCTTGATCGGTATACCTACATCGATCACAGACTCTCTCTTGGAGAAGTCTAAGAAACTACTATCCCAGACTATCCGGGTCAACTTCACAACGAGAATACTAGACGATTACCTACCCTCTAACGGCAACGCAACGTTGTACCAGTTGTTGAACTCGAAGTCTTCCACCATCACAGACCCGAACCACAGGTTGACCAGCACTGTCGAAAATTTCGCCAACAGTTTCAGCATCCTACCTTCACAACTATTGACTCCGATTTTGGATATCCTTATTGCTGCCAACCATATGGCAAAGTCGAGTGAAAATGCCTCCGAAGGTGCTCTCTTGTTGGGTCTGGTTGCCAACGTCTCCACCTTAGTGTTGAAATTCTTCACTCCAAATTTCAGCAATATGAACAACATGAGAAACACCCTCGAGAACAAGTTCCACGAGTTTCACTCAAACATCATTGTCAACAACGAAGAGATAGCTTTGGCAAAGGGTCACAGTAGAGAAATAGATCTTCTCGATACCTCCTATTTCGAGTTTGAAAAGTTTGAGAGAATGACTTTGAGAAGAATGGCAGTCTATAATTTTGCTATCAGTTTCATTTTCAAGTACACCCTAGGTGCATTTGGCTTGATGCTATGTGCTGTCCCTACCTTTACCTCCGTGTACCTTACAGATTTCAATCCAAGCGAAGACCTTGTTTCCGAACTTTCCTCCGATTTTGTTGCCAATAGAAGTTTACTCTTAAAGGCAAGCGATAGCTTAGGTAAATTGATCCAATCGAAGAAAAACATTCAAAATATGACTGGTTATGCTGATGAGTTGTGGGAGTTTGAAAAAGAGTTAGTTGACATCAACGAGTCTTCCAAACTTGAGTCAATTATAAATGACAGAGCCATTGACGTGAGTGTTGCTAGTGGCAATGACAACTCCCAACCTCTGTTGGTGGGTCCAAACGTCGATTATGGTGATGAAATCAGCTTCAAAAATATTCCTCTAATAACACCAAACGGAAATCTTCTTGTGGAGAATTTATCTTTCTCCATCAAGCCTGGAGACAACTTGTTGATTATCGGGCCAAACGGATGTGGTAAATCTTCCTTGTTCAGGATTTTGGGTGGACTCTGGGAAGTCAAGGATCCTGGAAAATTGGTGGTTCCATATGACAAGAAGGACTTATTTTATTTGCCTCAGCGGAGTTATTTTACCTACGGTACATTGAGAGAACAAATTATATATCCAGACTCCTATGATGATTACAGGGACAAAATTTTGAGATCCAAACAAGAGAACCCACTCTCTCCTGTCCATGATGACGAGTATTTGATTGATCTTTTACGCAAAGTGAACCTCGACTATCTTTTGGACTATGACAGTGACATGGAGGAGGACGACGTGGAGAAAGAACTCAGCCGTGCCTCAACATCATCTTGTGTTTTCATGATTCCTTGTCTTGATAGAGTTGAAAAATGGCCAGACATTTTGTCCGTTGGAGAGCAACAGAGGCTTGCTATGATACGTTTATATTACCACCGTCCGAAGTTTGCCGTTTTGGATGAATGTACTTCTAGCATCTCTTCGGATTTGGAACGTGAATGCTATCGGATTGCCACTGAGGACTTAAAGATTACGGTAATCAGCGTGTGTCATCGTACAAGCTTATGGGAGTTCCACTCTAAGATTTTGAAATTCAGGAGGCCTGAGGGGGATGGTAAGGCAACGACCTTGTTTACAGGTTTTGATCCTGAACTTAGATTACAAAGGCACGAGGAAATGATATCCATTGATAATTCATTGAAAAGGAGCGATGAGCTAACGAAGAGGTTATCAGCATTGAAGAAGATGAAAAATTCGAGAAGCGGGCGTAGGCCTGCTTTGATGTATATAGAGGATGACGATTAGTCGGGTTATCTATTTCTAGTTCATAAATGGAGAGTGTACACTATATAGTAAAGATCTTTTTTGTTATACGCCTTACAAAAAAACGACATGTTTGTTATATTCTATCATGATTTCATTCCAGTCCTTGCCTGTTTCCCAGCATTTCTCCATTATTTCAATTCCAGATTCTGCAGAGACGGATCCCTTTTCCTGGCAATCGTGTAGTTTTTCTATGAACAGTGGCTGGATGTTCACGTTCTGGCATTCACAACCTGCAATGAACAATGGTAAAATCAAGCCCAACGAGTTTGGTTGTTTGGTGTCTATATATTTCGTCATTGCGTCTAGTATGCCCAAACACATCTCCTGAATGACCTTCGAGCCTCTTGGCATTAGTAGAACCCTTCTGTACAACTGGATCAAGCCCATCAAGAGAAAGCAATGATTCGAGGCAATCACGGCGTTCAAAGATTTGGCCCTGCTTGTGTTTGATGTATCGTAGACAGTAAACTTTAATTTTTGGAACTTGGTCTGAACATTTATTGCAGACTCAATTATTGATGGTGAAATTCCGACACTAGACGTAGTAGTAGTCAAGTTTATTCGCTCGTTTGATCTCTTGATTAAATTCACCCTTTTGATCAACTTACAAAGTTGAGAAAAGATGGGTAAAAGCTTGATTTTGAAACCAAGCATATAGTCTATGTCTTGGTGAGATTCTTCTTTCATCAAATCCTCCTCAGTTTCGGCAATTTCGTAATCTATCTGATTATCTGGGTCACTACTTGGAATATTGGGGTCATCTTTGACGTCGGGTGTCTCGTTTGTAGAAGAGGCGGCATTGTTTGGATCAATCAAGCTGAATGTTGAAGAGAAGGAGTTGGGAGAAGAGAATGAGTCTGATATGGGAGAGAGTGAATCCATATGTGAGGGACTACTACTGCAGTATTTCACGATTTCATCTTCGGTCGGCTCCAATGGAGATGAGAGATTTGTGAAAAGATCAATGTATGCAAACCAACGGATCAAAAAGTAGAGTAATTTTGACTTTTTGATTTCACCGCTGATCAGTGAACCATCAGTTTTGTAGTCCAGCAGTATCTTGTCAAATGGCTTGTTGTATCCTCTCATCAAAAAAATTTGCTTTGCACCATTCATATGAATTTTCCACTTGTCGCTTTTGTAATTGAATGCCAAAAAGGAGGTGAAAAACATGACCAAAGTCAACGTCAAGTCCGAGGTACACGTTTCCTTGTTGTTGAGGAGGATGAGAAGGTCTGATAGGGCTCTACCTAGCAAGGAATCTACAATCTCTGTTGAATCCTTTTTCAAAAGGACGCTTTTGTGGGCAGAACCAAAGGCAACAATTAAAGACATCAATCCGTTGTTGGTCATGGCAAGTTTGGGTAGCACCTTTTTGAAAGGGTTGTTCACATAGACACTGGAATCTGCTGGCGTTAAGATTGAAGAGGTCAAATTTGTGAAGAATAGGAACGAGTCGTAGAAATAAGGGGCGTTCAGTAGCATATCTGGTAGTGGCAATAGTCCTCTGGGAATAGGTTCCATGATTTCAGATAATGAGGAGGAAGTGGATGCCGGGGATGGGCAATTTGTAGCAGTAATCTGCATATTGGCGATAGGTTGAGCGTGGTGAGTGGTGGCGGGTCTTCTCGATTCGTTCATCATAGGAATGGAAAATAGGTTGTCCTGGGAGGGTTCTTGGAGTCCCTGGATCTTTGTCAAATCATCTGCAAATTCTTCCAAGTTGTACTTGTTGATGATTTGGGGGACGGCGGAGGTATCGTTGTGGATCAGATTGATGGCTGGATTCGAGAGGAGTTGGGAATTCGACGAGGTGATGCTTTCTACCTCGGATATCTTTGGCGTGCCGAGCGGTTGGAAGTCGGGTATGTCCGTGGTATTTACAGTTTTGTCGATCTCTTCGAGGAAGGACCAGGGGGAGAATTGGGTGAGTTTGTCGTTGAACATAGAGCCTAGCATGTTGTTGAGGTTCTGGATGTTGCTAGAAACGGTTTCGCTAGCAAACGGGGAAGCATCCCGAGATGGAGGGGAAAACTCTTTCTTGACGACCGGGTCTGCGTAGGATTCCTCGAGTGACTGGAAGAGCTGTGTATTTTCTGTGTGGTGTTTTGGAAGTGGTACGTGAGCTGCCTGCGGTTTCCCGACAGAATCCTGTGTCTTCTTCTGCAGAGGAGGTCTTATCATGCGGCTGTCCTTCTCCTTGTGCAGCAGGTTCGAGATGCTGAGGCTCGGGTCGGACATTTTCAGGAGAAAGTTGAGGTTCTCCGAAGGGTTGAGGGAGGGTTTCGGACTTCTGTGTTTGCGTGTGAGGCTGACGTTAAGGTTGCCTGTGGGTTCGTCCTGCCTGATGTTGACGATGTTGACGGGTTGCTGGAACCGGAACTTGCTCTCTGCGGCGGCAGCCTGTGCCGGTTGTGACTGTGGCTTCTTCATCTTCGAAGCGACGGCGGCGACGTCCAACTGGGACCTCGAGAGACTTGCAATCGGATTCATCTTCTCCACTCTCGGGACCTTGTACGGCCGACCACCCCACGTGAGCTTGAGGGAGTAGTCGCAGCTCTTGCCGCACCGCTGGCAGTTACCGCAGGTGGGTCTGAGCTCATCACACTTGATCTTGGACTTCTTGCACGACTTGCAACCCGTCCTGCTTCTTGATTTCTTAGCTGAGGCGGAGGACGAGGACGAGGACGAGGACGACGCCGGAAAGGATTCTGATTTAGACATTTTCATGCCGGTCTGAGAGGGGTTCGACGCCGGTTGCTGCTTGCATCCGCTGGACAACAGGAGAGTGAACAGGGCGGAAAAAGGGGGGGAGGAGGAGACAGAATAAATTTTCGATCCAAACGGTCAGAGAAGCAATTTGCAAATAAGCATAACTTTCCGCCGGCCATTGGAGATGCCCGAAGAGGCTCGATTCGATAACCGGACCGATAGCGTCGTCGCCGGCAAAAAAAAAAAAAAAAGCAGGGGAGAAAAAGAAAAGCACAGCGATAGCGGCCACACGCAAACACTGCCCGATATGGAAGGTGCACGCGCAGCGCCGATCGACCCTGCGTCGCTCGACGCAGGGTTTCTTTTTCTCCCTCCTCCCTCGCCGGATCTCGGATATCGCCCGTTTTTCCCGCTGCACGCTAAATTCCAGGCTAAATTTTAGAAGACGCACACGTCCAAGCCCCCTTTTCCGCCTTTTCCGCCTCTTCGCCCCTCATGGACCCGACAGTCGTGCCAACCCCAGGCCGAGCCCACTGCAGCACCGCAGTTGCTGGCGTCCCCTGGGCTCCACCCTCGCCCACGGCGTGGTAACACCAACACCTTGCTCCACCATTGTCCCATCGTCCCACTGACCAACAAGCCGCCGAGTCCAGACCGTTGTTGCGTAGGCAGATTGTCTGTTTGCGTCGTGACGATCGCTACCTCTGCCTCTGCCTCTGCCTCTGCTCCGAGCCGATCGCACGACAGTCAGGAAGGATCGTCCCTCCCTGAATGTACTGCATGCATGAATGTGGCCCCAGGACGCGCTGCGCCGGTCGACGCGACAGACCCCGAATCTCCTTTCACACCCTCCCCTATTCCCGCCGCCGTTGCAATACGAGCCCGCTGCCTCTACGCCTACTCCGAGCCCGTCCCCAGTTGGCGGTGTAAGCATTGCAGAGCCCGGCAGCCCATACACAGTCCCGCGCCGCCAGCACCCGTCCCCGGGCGTGCCGCTTTATTGTCGGCCGGCGTGGCCTTGCGCCCGCCGGCAGCCAGGGGGCAGATCCCTTGTCCATTGCCGTTGTGCCCCTCCTTCCTCACCCGGCAGCAGCGGCGCCAACCTTATTGGCCACGACAGCAGCGCCAACAGAACGGCCAGGGCCCCCAGCTCCCCCGTTTCCCCCCCCCCCCCAGCGGCAGCCCGCCGGCCCTCGCCTGCAAGCTGATCCGTCCGTATCTGGGCATCACCACCCCTCGCCACGTCCACGCATGTATCGTGTCTGGTGCGCTCTGTGTGTGGTGCTCTCCTCTGTCTCTGGCCCGTCGCTTGTCTGTCTGTGTTCCTCCCTCTCTGCTCCGTCTCGAGGCTGGATCGACCTCTGCACGTTTCCTTCTCTTCGCCTGCTCTTCTTCCCTGCACCCCAGTACCCCCGTCAGGCACGCCCTTCCTGTCCTCCCCCTCGTCCTCTTTCCTCTGCCTCTCCCTCTCTCTTTCCTCTCCTTTCCTTTCCTCTCCTCTCCTCTCCTCTCTCTCACACACTCCTCTATCGGCCACTCCTCCCCACTCCGTCACCGCTACGACGACCAACGCATATACACACCACCGCCGCCGCCGCCACCGCCACCGAGTCCATCCCTGCTCACATTTCTCCAACTCCTCACACACTCACCCTCATCCGTCTACCAGCCAACACGTCAGTCCCCCCTTTCTCCAAAAGAGTGCCTGCGCATCATCCGGACCCTGTGCCACCACACCATTCCACACGCTACGCTGCAACACACCCAAAAAGCATCGGGCAGATCAACACCGATCAGTCAAACTCCTCAGAGGCAGCACAACCCCTTCTTCGCCTTACCCTCCCTCACATACGTACATCATACTCTCACGTATGTACATATAGTCTCCATATCAGGCGCAGCTCCTCACACTCTATTTCGTTGTATTCATAATAATTATACCACCCAGCATCATCGATATTTCCCCCCGATCGATCATCCATCCAGCTCCTAATATATATTTTCACAGGCACAGACAACCAAGCAAGCTAACTACCCGGCAAACAGGCGTCTCTACCGATCCATTCATTTATTCGTTCCCTTAGTTGACATATCTATTCCGCTTGTGTGACATCCTTTTCACCCATCACCCCCAAATTAATACGCTCCTTAGCCACTCTGTTCTTATCTTTCCTCTCCTCTTTACTAATCATCCTTGCACAAACAACATCCCAGCACGTTTTTATATCCACTCCACAGCTAGTACTCTCATCAGAAAATGTCTCAGAACTTAGACGGCTTGTCAAGATCCTCCTCCGCCTCTAAGGCAATGAGAAACATGGGCATCCACCCGGGTGTCCAGGCAAAGTTGATGGCGTTTCAGGCAAAGAGACAGCAGCAAATGCAACAGTCGAAAAACCACTCCAGCAACAGCATAGATACATCTACGAACGAAGACACTTCCTCAACCTCCCTCAACAAACCCTTGGACACATCTGTCTTGGTCACCCCCTACGATGAAGACGAGGATTTGATGAACTCATCCCCCATTGACCCTAAGGTTCTGCCTGCAAACATCAACAACTCTCCTTCAACACCTCTTAGCTTCGATTCGAGCACGTTCAGCTCTCCTATCATATCCCCGAACGACGAGAGGAAGGTGGCCGATGATGGCTGTTTGTCAAGAAGAACCTCGTTCAGATTAAGCAACAACAACCACTCTCTTTCCCATATACACTCCCAAGGCCACAGCTACAGCCACAGTCAACAAGCTCAGTGTCATTGTGGTCCTAACACCTCCAGCACCAATGACGATGTCATCAGGAGAACATCATTCAGGCTCAACAAAAGCAACTCGGTAACCTCCAATAGCACCGTCTCCGACGACTCGGAGGAAATCTCTAGCAGCGGGAACGATTCTGATCTGAAAAGAAAAAACTCAGAGAAGGCAAAGGTTAAAATCTCTCCAATCTATCCTGTTAATAAAAACCTGAGCTTCTTGTCGAAGTTACAAAAAATCCAATCCAATTCCTCTAGTTCAGATTCTCTCTCCAACAAAACCGCATCCTCCCCTTCTCCTGCAACCGCAACTCCATCTGCTCCAGGCACTGCGAACTCTTCCAACTTAGATTCACCTTTAATCTCTTATCCTCCCTCAAAACCCCTTCCTTCATTACCTGGCTCAACTAGCCAATCTCCTCAATCTAATAATCATCCTCAACAATTACATGTAAACACTAACGAAGAAACGCTCTCCGAAGATCGAAAACAACATACAAACGCCGCTCCTTTAACTCCACTATCTCCAGGTCAAGGAAAGTTATCTCTATCTCAAAGGAGGGGTATGAAGCTTAATTTGAACGCTCTAAATAGCGGCACACCAAACGAGGCTGCATCACACCCTTCTGCTGAATCGGCAAAGCCAGATCACGAGATGAATGCTTTGAAAAACCAAGTTAATAAACTTTCACTTAACAATTCTCCTATGATCAATAATCGTGCTTCTTCTCACATGAACAAACTGAGAGATACGACATTACCAAATAGAAGAAGGACCATGAATATGAACCTAAATCTGCATGGATTAGACAACCCTGCAAGACCGACGTCTATGAGAGTCCAAAGGGATAACAACAGTTTTACCCCATATGCTAAATACATCGATATAAAATCTGGATCCTTAAATTTCGCAGGTAAGGCTTCATTACACTCTAAGGGTATCGATTTTTCGAATGGTTCTTCTTTCAGAATCTCTATGGACGATTTGGAAGTCTTAGAAGAATTGGGACACGGTAATTACGGTGTTGTCTCAAAAGTATTACACAAGCCTACCGGTATCATCATGGCGATGAAAGAAGTCAGGTTGGAATTAGATGATGCTAAGTTCAGGCAGATTTTGATGGAACTAGAAGTTTTGCATAGCTGCAACTCAGATTGCATTGTGGAATTTTATGGTGCATTCTTTGTTGAAGGAGCAGTTTATATGTGTATCGAGTACATGAAGGGGGGATCCTTAGATAAAGTCTACGGAGATGGAATTCCAGAAGCTCCACTGGCCTATATTACCAAACGTGTCATCTTAGGATTGAAACAATTAAAGGATGAACAGAACATTATCCATAGAGATGTCAAGCCAACGAATATGTTGGTCAATGAAGCCGGTAAAGTCAAGCTTTGTGATTTCGGAGTCAGCGGTAACTTAGTCGCCTCCTTGGCTCGTACAAACATTGGATGCCAAAGTTATATGGCACCTGAAAGAATCAAGCATTCCAGTCCCGATGTTTCAACATATTCCGTCCAGTCTGATATTTGGTCCCTAGGTCTATCGATTTTGGAAATATCGAAAGGATGTTATCCATACCCTCCGGAGACTTACAATAACGTCTTTTCTCAATTGAGTGCAATTGTCGATGGCGAGCCTCCAGAATTACCACCTGGAAAGTTTGGTCCTGAAGCTCAAGATTTTGTTAGGCAATGTTTACACAAGAACCCAAATAAACGTCCAACATATGGAGAGTTACTATTACATCCATGGCTTCAAATGTACGATGATTTGCAAGGACAGGAATTGTTGAAGCAAATGGTCGATCATGCAATTGAAAAGCGTGAATCTGGTAAGGAAGAAGATTCAAACAAAACAGTGCCCGCTCTCCACAGCGGTCTACAAGTATAGCCTAATTTTATAATGCACTTTATTTACTGGTAAATAAGAATTATACCCTCATTCTTCTGATCTTTCATAGCAGATGTATCTATTTTAACTTAATTATAATTGCAATCCGATAATGATTTCCGAGTAACGGTTCTTGAACTTAACCATTTCATTTTTTTGCTTACATAATTGTTTAACCAAAATATACTTCATAAATGATTTTATTAACTTTATTAAAAAAGTACAAAAACCCTTCAGTTTACCAGTTTTTGATTTCTTTCAAAAACCAGACTTTTAAGAATTGCAAGATTAGCGTTTGTACTCAAGTTTTATCACCTACTGTAATTTAATTATTCTCGATTCGAAGTGCATTGATACGTTCTAAGTGTTCATTATCTTAAAGACTAAGCTTTATAAAAAGCATACACAGATAATAATTGAGATTAGATATGTTGAAGTGAAATCTCTACTAAGCACTATAGTATGATGGGTCTGTTGAAATCATATACGATTAGTGAATGATGCTCGTTATCATGATACTGTTAATCAATAACTAATGACCAGCAACTTCCCTACATGTTTACATAAGCAATAGCAAAGTGGGGAATTTGCGCCAGTAGAATGTTTTCTCAGGAAGGTGTCTATAAATACCAGCGGTGTTTCCCGTCCTTCACAGTTTAGATACATATACTAATGTATAGCTTCATTATATAACCTTGATGAATATCACAACTATGTCTGCATAGGTCATCATGGGAAGACACCCAGCATACTGTAGTACTTAGTAGGGATTTCACTTCAACAGGGTCTCTTCCCATGATGACCTTGTTGAAATCATATACGATTAGTGAATGATACTTGTTATCATGATATTGTTAATCAACAACTAATGACCAGCAACTTCCCTACATGTTTACGTAAGCAGTAGCAAAGTGGGGAATTTGCGCCAGTAGAATGTTTTCTCAGTGAGGTCTATAAATACCAGCGGTATTTCCCGTCCTTCACAGTTTAGGCACATATACTAATATATAGCTTCACTATATAACCTTGATGAATATCACAACTATGTCTGCATAGGTCATCATGGGAAGACACCCAGCATACTGTAGTACTTAGAAGGGATTTGACTTCAACAGACCTATGCAGACATAGTTGTGATATTCATCAAGGTTATATAATGAAGCTATACATTAGTATATGATTTCAACACCACCAAATATGGATCATAAGGCCAAATCTTAAAAAATCAAAGTTTCAAAATATTGGAAACAGTTTTTGAACATGATTCACACATACATTTTTTCCACTGTAAAGCACGCGTAGCTCAGTGGTAGAGCAGCAGATTGCAAATCTGTTGGTCGCCGGTTCAAACCCGGCCGCGGGCTTTATTTTTTTCAGCATGATTTTCAAACATTATCTCCTTTTTTTCCACTCTGTTTTTTTGTCGATTAATATCCTCGACTCCCCCCTATGGGCACTCTCACTCGTTGCGCTTGAGCGAAATGGACAAGTTTAACACGTAGCGAGCTTATACGGGAAGAGCTTTACACATCATTCTGGGGGCACACGCATCAGCACATCGTTCTCTGCCGTCTTACTTTTCTAGATCCAACACTAAACCAATCAAGAGGCACAGTAAGTAAACAAACATGGCGGGTTCTCCTCTCTCATTCGTCTTCAAAACGCTCAAGTTACTAACTTTCTCTTGGAAACATTCTTTCTCTTACTCTTGATTTTCACTATAGGTTATAGATCATGACATCCGAAATTCCCGAAATTGAGCCTCCAAAGCAAAGAAGATTCATCAAACAACCTGATGTGGAGCAAAAGAACAAGAAGATTGACAAGCTGAATGAAGAGATCAAGAAAATTGAAGCCTCTATCACTGTGATCTCGACTCAAATTGAATCAACTTCTACCCCAAAGGCAGACTCTGAAAAACGTAAAACTCTCACTGCAGAATTGAGAAAAATTGTCTCTTTCCAAGATGACATCAAGAAGAAGAGACATAACATCAACGACCAAATCAGATTGATTGATCAAAACATCAAGAAGAAGATCGGAGAGATCAATGCCAAGACTTCAAAGTACAACTTCAAGACTGTTGAAGACATTGACAACAACATCAGAAAGATAGAAAATTCGATTGAATCTGGCAATTTGATGTTAGTCGAGGAAAAGAAGGCATTGAAAGAGATCACTGCTTTGAACAAGTTGAAGAAGGATTTTGCTGGTATTGAAACCACTCAAAAATCCATTGATTCTGATAAGGCAAAGATTGCCGAACTCAAGGCTTCTTTGAGTGCTGTCACTAACAAGGAAATTCAATCTCAATTTGAGTCAATCACTAAAGAATTGGACGAGTTGTCTAACAAGAACAAAAGTATCCAGACCAAGAGAGATGAACTGTTTGACAAGAGAAGAGCATTACAAAATGAAAAATATGAACTTCTCAAGCAGATAAGAAAAATCAGAGATGACTTTGATGTCAAGTTCAAGAAGTTTAAGAGTGATATGGACAACGAACGTAAGAAGAGAGAAGAAGAAGAAAAAGCATACAAATTATACCTTGAAAGAAAGGATCTTCTTGAGGAAATCCAACAGCTTGAAAGCTCTGCTAAGGTCCCAGCCCTGAGCGAAGAAATTGCTCAAGTCAAGGCTGCAATCTTGTCATTAGATCCTTCTGTTAAGTTCGAAGAAGAAAGCGCTAGCGCTTTAGACTCTTTCAGCTCGTCATCCTTGGACAAAGTTGCCACAAAAGTTTCTGAAATCAAGTTACCAGATGATGCTGAACTGATCAAGAAAGAAGAAGAAACCTTTTTTGCTCCTACTGTCAAGTCTAAGAAGGGGAAGAAGAACAACAAGAAGAAGCAAAACAAGGTCATTGATTCACATGTTGTTACCCAATTAACTGTCATCGGCGTCAACGTTCCAGCATCACAGGAAGACATACCAAAGGTTGTCGAGCAATTGCAAGAAAAGCTTTTAGAATACAAAAAGGGTCAAACAGAAGCAAACAAGAAGAACGAAGCCGAGGCTACTGCAAAAATCAACAAGATCAAGGAAACCATTGCTGACTTGGACAAGCAAATTCTTGCTGAATTGGCCAAGGAGAAGGAGAGAGCTGACAACGCAGGTGCTGAAACTCCGGAAAAGAAGGAGACAGAAGATGTCAAGGAAGAGACAGAAGAACCAGCAGCAGCTGATTAATCTAACTAGAGTGATGAGATTTGGATGCCACCTCTTGACAACAAACAAGGAAAGCTCTAATAAATTACTTTTTTAAATCTTCTATGTATGTATAAAGAAAAAAAAAAATTCTGAATGAATAATAAAACTTGTTGTGTATATGTTTTTTTTTCCCTAAGCACTAGCGTTGTCCAAAAGTTTTTTCGAGATAAACTTCTCGTCTCCAATCTCCAACTCTCTTGGCGCCCCGACGTTTCTCTTTCTCTTTCTGATCACATTCTCTATGTATGCTTCACCTGCCTTGTAGGAGGACCTCACGAGGGGACCGGAGGCACAGTACAAGAAACCCAAACTTAAGGCAACATCCTTCCAATAGTCAAATTTTTCAGGCTTCACGTACTCCACGACCTTCATGTGTCTCTTTGTAGGTCTCATGTATTGGCCGAACGTGACGACGTTAACGTCGATGTCTCGCAAGTCCTTCAGCGTCTGCATCACCTGCTCGTCGGTCTCACCAAAGCCCAACATGATGGAGGTCTTTGTCAAGATGTGTGAATTTTTCGATTTGGCGTTCTCCAATACTTTCAGGGATTGTCTGTAGGTGGCCCGACGATCACGGACGTGTGGGGTCAGGGCTTCGACGGTTTCGACGTTATGGGCAAAGACATCGAGAGGACTGTTTGCCAAAGTCTGCACGTGGTCCAACTCACCTCTAAAGTCACCACTCAACACCTCCACGAGCGTCTTTGGAGATTTAATCTTGATCTGCTCCACGGTTTTCCGTAGGTGGGCGGCCCCGCCGTCGGGTAGGTCGTCTCTGTCGACAGTGGTCAAGACGACGTAACCCAACTCCCATCTCGAGATCGCCTCTGCAGTATTTTCTGGCTCGTTCGGATCCAACGATGACGGCTTTCTGTTTGTCTTCACGCTGCAGAACCTACATCCACGCGTGCACGTATCTCCCATCAACATGATGGTGGCAGTTGCCTCACTCTTCTTGCCGCCCCAGCACTCACCGATATTCGGACACTTGGCCTCCTCGCACACAGTGGCAAGTTTGAGCTCCTTGACGTCCTTCTTCACCTTGTGGAACGACTGGCCCTTTGGAATAGGCACCCGCAACCATTTGGGCAAACGGGCATTGGGGTCTTTACGTGCAGCTTCTAGTGGGTCTACAAGCATGTCCTTGGCACGCCCACTCACAAAGTCCTCGAAGGAGGGCCCCTTATTCAACACGTCTGTGAAACGAGTTGGCGATTTTCGACGGGTTACGACCTCCTCCGTGGAGACCATGTTCAAACATCTGTTGCAGGTGCTGAATTTTCTCTGTCCTGAGGAGATTAGCCGCAGACTCTTTGTTGAAAATGACATAATCCGATTGATGAAGCCCACTTGCTATTTCCTGATCTAGTACCCGAGTACACAACCTGTTTCGAAAAGCGTTTCCAAGAAGAACCACACAAGCACAAGAGCTGGAAGGTACAGAAACACCCTTTCGGAACACTCCAATCCTTCAGCTGTGCAAATTGGTCTCTCCGTTCTTGGACTGTGGTCTCGTTTTTCCTTGTCGGGAACGAAGCCAGAGAGGGCTTCCACACGTGACCCGCTGACTCCGGCGATTGTCCTGTACTGACTCCGACTCTTTTGACTCTGCTCGATGACTCGGGCCACCCTTCGAAGAGAGCAGTTGTCGCCGAGGGAGCCCAGGTCGGTCGACGCAGGGCTGGGCTGGTCGGACATGCGGCTTGCGCTAGTTCGGGCTTGGCCGTGGGCCTCAGCCCTGCGGGGGAAGAGTACCAGCGGCCTGAACACAGCAAAGAGTCGTTACATAGACAGAACAGGGTTTAATGGACGAGCTGTGCAGCGGGGAAACCGGATACTGGACGAGCAAAGAAATCCTGAAGTCCAGCTACACATTACGGGGTGACTCACACAAGACAGAGGGGAGGGCCACCACTATTGTTGTTGTCGTAGACTTTCTCGTGTCGTATTGCCTCGTTTCGTTCTCTCTCGTGCTGTTGTCGTTGTTTTGCTCGCCCAGCTCTTTGATTTGTCCCGTCCCATCCCATTTCGTCCCGAGATCGATCACCGTGACATCACATTCCCCATTTGCGGGCTGGGTGGCCACCGGCGATTGCTGTGATGTAATGCGCAGATCTTGACGGGCCGCTGCGAGAAAAAAAAGCTTCCTCGCCTATCTGATAAGCCGGCGCAGGACCATCTCTGCCTGCCAAATTGTGCCTGGCATAAAAGCCAGCCCGGGCTTGGGTTGCTATTGTATATAAACCGGGCATTCTGTTCCCAGCCTCATCCAGGGATGCTCCTCGAGATTCGTTGTGCACACACACAGCCTCTCTGCCAGCAGTTTTCCCTTGGTATAATATCTACAGCCTTTCTACGTTTTTATTGCTTCCTCTCTGCAAAGCTGAACTCCGCAGCCGCTAATCAAATATAAGCTAGAAGTTGAAAAGAGAAAAATATCTGAAGATTGAACGATAACCGAATAAAAAATGGCTCAATCGGGTTCTTCGACCTCGGCATTTGTGTCCTCCTTAATTTTCAACTTGGTCATCTTCGCCATCTTCATTGGAGTGTTCATTCTTTTAAGAAACAAGTGCCTCAATGTTTACAGACCGAGAACAGACAACAAACTCATACCTGAACATTTGAAGGCCCCCCCACTAGCCCCTTCTGCTTTTGGATGGTTCACAGACCTCCTGACTAGACCGAAGAGCTTTGTTCTCCAGCAGGTGGGTGTGGACGGCTACTTTTTCCTCAGATACTTGCTATTATGGGCCTATGTTGGATTTTTCGGCGGCCTCGTCTTGTGGCCAATTCTATTCGCAGTTAATGCTTCTGGAGGAGGTGGTAAGACGGGTTTCGATATCATTTCATATTCCAACAACACTCACAAGTGGAGAGTATTTGCCCACTTGTTCTGCTCATGGGCCTTTTTCGGGTTTGTCATCTACGTCATCTACACCGAATTGGTTTACTACACAGGATTCAGACATAACATGCAATGCACTCCTTTCTACAGCAGCTTGCCAAGTTCTAAAGTGCTCTTGATTGACAATGTCGACGAGGGCTTGCTTTTCGAAGACACGTTGAGGCGCTTGTTCCCTGCGGCCTCGAGAATCGCAATCACAAAGGACACCTCCGAGGCAAGAGAGGCGTGGGAGAAGAGGAACAAACTCACAGGGAAACTCGAAGCTGCATTCACCAAAGTGCTCAACAAGTGTATCAAAACTAGAAGCAAATTGGAGAAGAAGGCTGAGAAGGGCATGGAAGTTGAGTTCCCTTCACCTGTTAACAGTATAGAGAGCTACATCAAGGAAAGCAAACTTCCGAAGTACAAGTATAAGCCAATCATTGGGAAATCAAAAAAAGTTTTCAATGAGGGTCTCGACGAACTAGACGAGTTCAACAACACGATGGAAAAAGAACAGAAGAAAATCAAAGACGCTCCTGAAAAATTGGATAAGGTTGGTTCGGTCTTTTTAGAGTTCCATTCTCATTTGGAACTACAGAGAGCATACCAGGCTGTTGACAAGTCTGAGCTTTTTGAGAAATCAAGAAAGTTCCAGAGTTTTCTACCTGATGAGGTTATTTGGAAAAACGTTGGTGTTGGCTATGTTGCAAGAAAGTCCAAACGGTCGGGCGCCAAGACTTTCTTAACGTTGATGATCATCTACTGGGCCATTCCTGTTGCGGTTGTCGGTTGTATCTCGAACATCAACTTGTTGACAAACAAGGTGCCATTTTTGAGGTTCATCAACAACATGCCATCTGTTCTCATGGGTATTATTACCGGTATCTTACCATCTGTGCTATTGTCCATCTTGATGTCCTTGGTTCCTCCGATCATCAGATACTGGGGGAAGCTAGGTGGATGCATGACTCTGCAGCATTTGGACATTTGGACTCAACAGTGGTTCTTTGCATTTCAGGTCATTCAGGTGTTTTTGGTCACCACATGCACCTCGGCTGCCTCATCCTCGGTCACAAAGATCATTGAAAAGCCAACGTCAGCCATGAAGTTGCTTGCTGAAAACTTGCCACCTGCATCCAACTTTTACATCTCATATATGCTTCTCCAAGGTTTGTCCATCAGTTCCGGTCTGCTTGCCCAGATCGTTGGGTTGATACTATCCTTTGTTATTGGAAGACTTTTTGACAAGACCCCACGCCAGAAATGGAACCGTCAGATCTCCTTGGCCTCTCCTAGTTGGGGTACACTATACGGCTCCTTTGGACTTTTTACAGTCATTATGCTCTGCTACGCCGTCATTGCTCCTATAATCATTGCGTTCACTTCAATTGCTTTTATGTTGATCTACACCGCCCAAATGTACACGTTTGTGTATGTTTCCGGACACACCACGGATAACAGGGGAAGGAACTATCCACTTGCGCTGTTTGAAGTATTTGTTGGGATCTATCTCGCTGAAACCGTTCTTATTGTGTTGTTCGTGATGCAGAAGAACTGGGCTTGTGTTGTCCTAGAGGCTGTCTGGATAGCTCTCACTGTTGCTGCACACTTGTATTTCAGGAGAATCTTCGAGCCAGTTCTCGACACTGTTCCCATCGGAGCAATCGAAGGTATGTATCCTCACAAGGATTTGGGCAGAGCCCAGGTGGCCGAGGAGGGAGAGAGATATTTTGTCAAAGAGGGAAGCGAGACCAAGAAGAGCACCAGCTTGGACTCTTACGTGGGTACGAAGAGCGACAGCAAAAGCGTCAGCTTCGACGAGCTCCCTGCTTCCACAATGACCAAGACGGCGACCTCCGAGTACGGTCACGGCGGCTTCGAGGACACCGAGATGGACTTCAAGAAGATCCAGAAGGAGGACCATGGATACAGCGGCATGGCATCCAACTTTGGGCAATACGTCTCTTCTGGATACAAGGACGGGATGCGGTACGTCATCATGCGGTTCTTGCACCCTAAGCGATATGTGAATTACTCGAACTACAGACCTCTCATGCCGCAGTTCTGGAGTCTGCCCCTCTCAAGTTCCCTAGCGGAAACCGCCCGCTACGAGCCACCAGAGATTACTGATGACAAGAAGCCTGTGCTTTGGGTTGCCAGGGACCAGCTCGGCTTGAGCGAGGAGTTGAAGGTGGTGTGCAGTGAGCACAGGGTCAGCTGCAGCGACGCGGATGCCGTCTTCGACGAGAAGGGAAAGGTACAGGTTACCGACGACTCATACCCACCAGACTATGAGAGCACAATCATGTACTGATCCCCGTCTCCTGTGTATTTTGTTCTTAAGCTTTTTATTTTCACCGTGATCTTCTTTGATCCGGTTTGATCTACTCTAATCTTCTCTAATCTGTCCACTACTCCGAGACACCGCGGGGTCACGTGAATAGGCGCCAGCGGGTGAGCGGCGGCGACGTGCACGTTCTTCGCGGCGAAGATTGTTGGGGGAGCAGCGATGGCGACAGCTGGCTGGGGGTGGTCACTCGTGGACGAGGAGGTGAAAAGGAGGATGAGCCAGAGGCAGACGGGGCAGAATACAGCGGTGGCCATTGCTTCTGACCTCCAGCTGGTTGTGCAAAAAGACACACATCAACAATGACATACTCCACCAGACAAGTCGGTGCTCTCAACACTTTGGACTACAAGGTCTACCTCGAAAAGAACGGCAAGCCAATCTCCCCATTCCACGACATCCCATTGTACGCAGATGAATCCAAGAAGATCTTGAACATGGTTGTCGAGGTCCCAAGATGGACCAACGCCAAGTTAGAGATCACCAAGGAACAGACCCTTAACCCTATCATCCAGGACACCAAGAAGGGCAAGTTGAGATTTGTCAGAAACTGTTTCCCACACAAGGGTTACATCCACAACTACGGTGCTTTCCCACAAACATGGGAGGATCCAAACGAGGTGAACCCAGAAACCAACGCTGCTGGTGACAACGATCCTTTGGACGTTTGCGAGATCGGTGAAAACGTTGCTTACCCAGGTGAGGTCAAGCAGGTCAAGGTCTTGGGTGTCATGGCCTTGCTCGATGAGGGTGAGACCGACTGGAAGATCATTGCCGTCGACGTTAACGACCCTTTGGCTGCCAAGTTAGATGACGTCGAGGACGTTGAAAAGCACTTGCCAGGCTTGCTCAGAGCCACCAACGAATGGTTCAGAATCTACAAGATTCCAGATGGCAAGCCAGAAAACGTCTTTGCTTTCAACGGTGAGTGTAAAAACAAGAAGTACGCCGAAGAGGTCATTGCTGAATGTAACGAGTCCTGGAAAAAGCTCATCAAGAACCAAGTCAAGGACACCAAGGGCTGCATTTTAACCAACACCACCTTGGCCGACACCCCAGGTTACGAACCAGCCGTCAAGGTCCCTGCTGCTCACCCATTACCAGATGCCCCAATTGACAAGTCCGTCGACAAGTGGTTCTTCATCTCTGGTTCCGCTTAATCGCTATGATATGTTGATCATACATACATATACATTCATGTTTATGGTATTTATTCTATAGTCGTTAAGTAAACTCTCATGAGAAATATAAGCTCATCACTAATATAATATCTACTGGTAACAATGTAATCCCGAAACTCACACAATCGCCTTCTTGGCGTTTTCGACAAACATTCGTATCTTGCCGTCGTCCTTGCTGCCTCCCGTTTCAACGCCTCCACTGACGTCTACTCCGGAACAACCTTCCACTGCAAGGGCATTTCCGACGTTTTCTGGCGTTAAGCCTCCAGCGAGTATGTACCTGCCATTCATATCGCTGCCGAACTTCGAGGCGTCCTTCCAGTTCACCAACTTCCCCTCTCCTCCCATCTCAGAGTCGAAAAGTGGGAGAAGGAACTTATGTGTGGTGAGTGCACTCTCAATTCCGGATTTATTGAGCACAAAACGAGGGATCACCGGTAACTCTAGGGCAGATACAAACTCGCTAATATCCTCGGATCCATGCAGCTGCACTATGTCGACCTTCAGGTCCTTGCTTATTCGCACAACGTCCTCTAACGGCTGATTACGGAAAACACCCACAAGATAAGGTCCATTTTCCACCACTACTTCACCTACTTCTTCAAACCACTCAAAGCCATTGGAATCGAGTGACTTAACATGTTGGAGCAACTCCTTGGAAGACAAAAACTTAGATCCATTTTTTACACGTTCTTCGGAGCACAATTTGCTGATCTTGCGGACAGTTATAGGGTCAGCTGTCCTTGCACGGTTTGGCACGAGAATGGTCCCGACGAGAGAGGCGCCGCTGGCAATCGCAGTGTTGGCCGCCTCCTCCGTTTTGATCCCACAAACCTTCACTATCTTTTTCGGCATCTGTGTCTATGTCACGAGATATAAATAGATACTCCGGAAATGCCCAATAGAAGGGCTTCTGGAAAATGGGTGAATCATCCATCACTCATATTCTCTTCCTACATCTTTCGCCTACTACTTTTTGTATGTCACGCCCTCGCACTAAAGTCATTTTTCTCAGCTTTTCAGGCGACTCGGAGTAATCCAATGATGACAAACAGGAGTGAATTTCGTCTGTCACAAGATAGCTTGCTTTCAGAGGTGTCAATTCTTTGACTTCTTGTTATGATTCCAACTTATGAGTCTAGTTTTTGAAAAAGTTTGTCATAGGGAGTACACCGCCGACGACCGATCGCTAATTTATTATTTTGTTCGTATAGTCAAGTACTGATTTGTTAGCTCGACCGACGTCGATTTCTTCGATGATCCGATTATTCACTAGATTATGATATTTCCCGGGTATTGTATCGAGGAGGTTCCACACTCCAGAAAATTGGGGAGTTTCATGGAACTCATATAATTTCATTCCCGGAGTCTGCCGGAGTTTGTGATCTTCATACATCTTATACATTGCCTTATCTAAGCAAATTTCTCAAGCTACTTCGTACCGAAACTACACTACATACTCACCTATATGTACAGTGCTGGATTGACAAATTCTATCATGTAGTTGAAGGTGCAGAGGGCATTCGAAGACTTGAATTGACCTTGTCCAAAGAAAACGCTAATATCTCTATTGTAGACTTCTCTTCTACGCGGTGCGAAAAAGGTGTCCTACATTTTGTTTTGTCCTGCTCCACTCCGAAGCTTCCATACTTTATCTTTACCAATTACTCCGACTTGAGTAAAGAATGTCAACCACACACTGAAATGGGACTATTCAAACATCTGGCAAGTGGCATTTCCAAAGAACTGCATAATCATCACCAAAAGAATAACAATGGTGACCATAGTTCCCAGCCACCATCACCCCAAGTAGCTGGTTCTTACGGACAATCACAACAACGGGTTCCATTTGACAATTCTGCACCTCCCCCTATTCCGGCAAGAGACTACATGAGTTCGGATACGAAATACGAGAGGAAAAGCATCGGTGTCTTCACCTCAGCTTCAGCTCAAGTTTCATCGACATCTTACACCGTTTCTCAAGGGATCTTTGACTCGCCAATTTCGACTTCTCCACCAGTTGGCACCATCCAATCGTCAAGTATCCATCCAGTTCCATTACCAAGCTTTTATGATCAGCCTGGTCCAATTGAGACTAATAATTTTTATGGAAATTTCTTGGTAGAGGATCAAAATTTGCCTGTGTGGACTCACCCCTACAGCATCTGGAAATCCACTGACGACCAGTTCAAAGGGTTGGGTATCTCACACACCACTGCGGCACAAAGGGTTTATGGCGATGATCCAAACTCAAATCCAGTAAAGTACTTTTTCAACCCCGTTGGAATCTGTTCAATGATGCTCAGTGCCGAAGAATTCCAATCTGAAAACTTTGAGTTCCGTGTCGGTGATTTACAACGATTCAGTGCTGGTATCGCATTTGCAACGAGAAGCGGGGGACAACTCAATGTCAACGTCGTTCAAGGTATGGGATTTATTACTGGAATATATGACGGCAATATAACTCCCAGATTAGCTTCCAAAGTCGGTATACAAAATGTCGCCGCTGCAGGCCCCGTATCAAACGGATTACAAAAATTCGTCGTTACTTTATTTGATAACACAAACTGGGTGGTCTATTCTAACGCATCGTTCAAACAACAATCAGCCAACTCGGTTGTCGCACAACCATACAATGGCCAAATTATTGTTCAGGTTGCCAAATTGAGTGGTGAAAAGTCTCTACAATATTATGACGACGCTGCAGGATCATACGTGACAGGATGTACCTTGAGCGGAGACTCAAAAAACGGCTCATGTTTATACAGTTTTAATTACACCATCTCTGGGTCTTCTAAGTCCGGAAAAGTTGTGCAGTGGTTCTTTCCTCACCAGGTCGATTCTATGGATCAAACTATGCATTCTTCGTTGGCCGAGGGATTGTCTTTAGACTCCACATGTAAGGGTGTGATGTCTGCATTCCTAGTACAAAAGTTTTCTATGGTTGAGCAACTACCTCCCGAGAATCTCAAGTTTGATCCATGGTCTGATGTCAAAGGTGTCCAAGGCTACTCTGAGAATGCGAAGGCTGTCATCAGCAGAGTGGCCCAAGATGAGGTCCAGTCATTCGACGTTGTCAACGAGTCAGACACTGACTCGATGTATACGGCAGGTAAAATCTTAGATAAAGGTGCTTTCATACTTTATGTGGTCGCCTGCGTCTTGCAAGATGCAGACCTCACTTCAACAATGTTAAACAAAATGAAGCTAGCTTTTTCAAGATTCATTGAAAATAGACAAAAGGCACCATTATGTTATGAAACGAACTGGAAGGGTATTGTTTCGACCTCCGGTTTGAGTGATGGAAATTTTTACTGTGATTTTGGTAATTGCTTTTACAACGACCACCATTTCCACTATGGTTATCACATTCATGCCGCTTCACTCGTTGCGTTAGTGGACAAACAATTCGGCGATGGTAACTGGGTCAACATTGCTAAACCATGGATTGAGACATTGATTAGAGATATTTGCAATCCAAATGCGAAAGATGCTTACTTCCCAGTATTCAGATCATTTGACTTTTTTAATGGCCATAGCTTTGCCAATGGTTTGTTTGCTCATGGTGATGGTAAAGATGAAGAAAGTTCCAGCGAAGATTACCACGCCTACTATGGAATCAAGCTGTGGGGTACAGTGACCAACAATACTCAGTTATTGACTGTCGCTTCTCTCATTCTTTCCATTGAAAAAAGAGCAATGGGGCTTTACATGCTCTATAAAAATGATAATAAAGTAATGCCTTCAAATTTTATTCGCAATAAGGTTTCTGGAATATTATTTGAGAACAAAGTTGATCATGCAACGTATTTCGGAATGAACAAAGAGTATATTCACGGCATCCATATGATTCCGCTGACACCAATGAGCAATTTTGTACGTTCTACAGAATTTGTCACTGAAGAATGGAATGAAATGGCTTTAGGTCCACTTGCAAATTCTATTGATGGAGGATGGAAAGGACTTCTCATGCTAAATCTAGCAATCTATAACCCTCAACAAGCCTGGGAATTTTTTAGTAGACAGGACTTCCAAATGTCCTGGCTCGATAATGGCATGTCTCGAACCTGGTCTCTGACATACTGCGCCGGTATGGGAGGCTGCTAATTTTTTCTATTCTATAACAATGCCTTTCCCTTTTTTGTCTGGCTCCCACAAACACACGAACACATATATTTTACCTGATAGAACGGAGATTAATAACTCCGAAACCCTAAAATGCATTTCCGTATACTGGAGTGTCGTTTACGTAAACACAAAGCAAAATCGTCTGGGAAAAATTCAATCACGCTTAAAACTTTGCCCTTACAGAAATCCCAAATCTGCTTTTAACCTCTTCATCAAAACGCTTGCAGTTGCCTCCCTTCGTTGAAAACCTCAAATTACCAAAAAATTATTTACAATTGATTACTTTCTGCTAGAAATAAGATTCTAATTTACCTAATTCTGAGCTTCTGCTGCTTTTTCTGAAAACAAATTGAATTTGCCGTTGGGACATTTTTTCAGTCAAGATGAGTTCCCCGATTCCTGAATTCAACTTTCTGAGACCTACAGTGAGAAGACCGATCAACCTTGGGAACCACCCAAATACGGATTTGAATTCATCTAGATTGGCTGATACTGATCAGACTAAAAGCTTAGCTTCATCTCAAACCATTAAGGAACTCAATAGACTGCAGGTTTATGGTCTTGATATTCCAGACGACGACGAAGAAGCCGAACGATTACTGCACGATGAGAAATCTCCATTTTTTGCAACAGATAAAACTAGAAAATTGAAGAACAAATTGGTATTGCCTTACGAGACAGAAACAATTAGGGACCAGTATAAGTATCTTAGTCACATCATCTCTCATATATACATTGCAGTTAAAAGTTTAGACTTGAAAAGTAATTTGACTATCAGTGTTGAAGATTTGGAAGCTGCAAAAGATATATTGATCAATGATAAAGACACAGATGCATATATTAGATCTGCGGTAGGTCCGATCAGTGATGGCCAAAAATTTGAAACTCTTCATCAAAACGAAAGTGAAGCGATAGAAGACGACGAGGACGAAGATGAAATGAGCGACTATTATGATAGTTCTGATGATGAAGACGAGGATGCTGCAAACTCTACTCCTATTATGAAAGTTGAACCAGAGTCTGCGTCAATAATTTCTTTGAAATACTGGACAAAAGAATTGAAGAACTTGTTAAAAATGGGACTATCCATTCCTTTGGAGATCACAAAAAAACTCATCAAGGTTTTCTACGCAATTTGCCTTTCTAGAGGTCAAAATATTGACATTACTTTTTATACCCAAGTTCTTACACTCCTCTCCAGGGAAAAAAAGCTTTTGAAGAAAAGTGAATTTCGGCTAGATTGGAAACCTGTTTATGCTGAATTTGCATCTACGTTAGGCAATCCTACCACTTTTGGTCCTTCTATGAAAGACCTGAGATTCAAAAAACTCATCTCGTTTGCATTGACAGTGAAACCATTTTATTCTGATGATTGCATCCCTATTCTAATGGAAAGGATTATCTCCAAACTAACTGCTCAAACGGTGTCATCTACCCTGATACATCTCACCGTCATGCTTCCAATGCAATTCAAAAAGCCGATAATTCGTTTAGATGGGTCAGTTGAATACGACGAGACAGATATTCGTCGCTATCTACCTATATTATTTGATATGTGGATTAACCACAAGTCTGATAAAGAGATAAACTGCTTGGTGTCAGTTATTATGAATATCGCCGTGGAGAATTTAAAGCAAGGGGCCATAGATAACAGTATCTTGCATCGTGGAGCTTATGGTATTTTCACCAAATCTCAATACACATTCATTATGAATCAGCTTTTCTTGTCCTCCCAAATACGCCACAAAGACAACAAGATGGTCAAGTACTGCAGGACGATATCGCAAATAATTATCAATTCATTGAGTGCTCGGTATGCGTTTGAAAATGAAGGTGTGATAGATTTATTAAAAACTTACGTCGATGCTATCTACACGATGGCTCATCCTTCAAACTCTGGTCCATGGTCTGCTGTACTATCTGAAGTCGTCAAGAAGTTGGCGGTCAGCTTACATTTCAGAGTCCAGGGAGAGAAAGAGTGTAGAGATCTTGTTCCACTTTATCATCCTAACTACTCTTGCCTTCCAACTGAGATAAAACTTGACGATGAAATTATCGAGTCAGTGGTGAAAACCTTGTTACCTTTGATTCATCTTGGATCGCAATCGAAATCCTCCACTCAGCGGAGGCATTATAATGAAGCTTTACAAGCATTGTGTTTTATCAAACCAAATTTAGTTTTGGACAATTTGCTCCCAGATTGGTATTCTTCATTCGAATCAGTCAATTCAACCCATCGGATACCAATTGTTATAAATCAGTTAACTCAACTTGTTAGATATATGGTCCAATTGCCAGTATATAGAGTGCACGTACCGAGATTTTTGTCTATGTTAATACCCGCAATTGACTCGAATGATCCAGAGAAAACAATTTTGACCACAGACTTTATAACCATAGTGGCGGCAGTGATACCCTTTGCGGATTTGACAGAAGGCTCAGGCGACGGTGGATTGTGCGCAATTGATTTCACATCTCAACATCTTTCTTATTTGGAGGCTAAATTTTATGAACTTGCTCCCGCTAGTACTCAAATTGGTGAATTTGAAATACCCGCTCAATTTCAGTATGAAGCCGAATTTGAAGTTGCCGCTCTGAAGTCCGCATCATCATCTTTCAAAGAGTTTTTGGTCCAATTCTGTGATAGCTGTTTCAAATTTTTGGAAATGGCTCCGACGATTGATAACACAAGCACAATAGAATCTCAAGCTTGTGCATTGATATCGTATTGCTTTGAGGCTTTAATAGAATCTACAAGTGATGAACTTTACGATGTTGTTGCTGACAAATTTTTCCATTATGTTACGAATAATATAAAGCATGAGGTTGCACTTGTTTTCTGCAATATATCCGAGGCAGTCGTTAGACGAAACCCCAAGGCACAATTAAAGCGCATAGTAGATTTTTTTTTGCCTCATATCATCAGCGAAATTGAAAACGGGGCAGGTCTTTCTAGATCGCAAGAAGTCCTAGGCAAAGATCAGAGACTTATTTGGAATTTGAGAATTCTAGCAGGAGCAATATCCGGAGCAGGTAATGATGTTCTACCATACTTGGATGATTTAGAAAACTTCATTGTTTCACATACGTACAAATTGAGGGGAACAGCAGGGCTATGTGTGGCAATGATTGCCAGTTGCGCTTTGTCAACCATATCGTATTTGAAGCCGCTTGAGAGACGTCTTATTTCCCCAAAATGGCTTGAGGAGCACGACAATAAGTATTCAGAGGAATGTTGGGGTGGCTTCCAGTTTTCAGATATCAGATTTGACCCTAAGTATCTTGATTTCAAGTGGTACAAGCCTAGCTCGCTAGAGGTGGACTCTATTGTCAAACATTTTTATACATTATCCTCTTCTTCAGTCAGTTACATTGATACTATGATATCCGAGTTAAACAACGCGAACTATCTTGGATTGGATGATCTCGATCAATTAGGTTTCCATGTCGAGTTATTAGAGGGACTTTTGAAAGGTGTCTGTTGTTTGTTTGACCAATCCTATGCAGAACCAACAACAAATAAGTTTTTAGGAAAGCTGAAAAATGGGAACAGTTTAGCGCCATTGCCGTCCACAACGTCTTTGACGAATATGACCAAGTCAGACTCAATGTCTTCCATGAACATTGAAGCATTGAAGAATAACTTTGGAGTTCACAATTTAGGAGGTTCAAATGACGGAAGGAAAGAGAGGATACATGACAACGACAAAGATAAGTTTGATGCCGTAAATTTGGAGGATGATACAGTGGATATTAATCCATTGAATAGAGAGATTGAGGTAAAAATAGAAAGAGAAGAATCGACATCAAACCTTTCCATAATGAGCACTGAAATTGAATCTGAGCTTCCTACTAGGGCTCCGACGCCGACACTAACAGATTCAATTGATGCAGTAGATTCAACGCTTACAAAAAGATCTGATATTTTATATACTTACGGTCCATACTTCTCTAATAGTACGATCGGCAAAGCTCTAGACTCATCCTATCAGAATTTGCATTCTACCAGAAACATGATTGGTAATTGCTTACATGAATTGGTAAAAGCCCTTGCAAAAAAAGATGGTTCAATTGAGTTGACTGGTAAAGTCATTCAGTGTATTAGTACCTGGTTGAATGATTGCGGCTATTATAGCAGCGACAATGAACTTTACACAGATAACTTGCATTACATATCATTTTTGGATCTTCCCGGTGTATTCGCCCCATACACACGAACTATCCTGGGTTCCCGCCTAACTATTTATCATTGCAGTAGAATTAACATTTCCTGCTGTACCCGCTTGCCAACCAAGTTGGACAAATTATTGATCAAAGATTTAGTTTCATTAGCAGCCTCTCCGTATGGCATAACTGCCAGTCATTCCGCTTCTGTTCTAGGTATATCACTAAACAGAGTCATGAATTGCACGAGTTCCATTTTCACTATCTTCAAAGATTGGGAACATGCGCTACTGAACAAAGACAAGGAAATTTTACTCAACATCATGATCATGTTTGATAAAAGAAAATTACGAGGACTTGTTGAGAAAAGCTCTTCGATGCTTCTTAGATATGAAGATCTGCTATTCAAATCGGCCGAATTAAATGAAGAGGAAGTGACAGTTATGGCTATGAGACTCTTCAAATCAATTAAAAAGTATGTCAAGATTCCTGCCGCTGTGTGCATCATTGATGAATCGTTAGTTGAAAATATTAGACCGCCAGATGCAGATGTTGACTTTAAAATTGAGATTTTGAAACTAGCGAAGTCCAAAAAGAGAGAAATGCTACTTTCATTGTTATCAAAGTTAGTACATACCTCACTTTCTCGTTTATCTAAGAAACTTAATTGGAAGTTTATGTTATTAGTTATGGAATTAATAACTACGATTCAGTCTCATATTGAGATTCCACTGGAAAATGGCGTATTATCCACTTTAGTTAAGTTTGTTGATGGATCACATCCTGAGATTTCTAAGAAAGGCATGTTTTGGATTGCTTCAATCATGGATACAGTGCAATCTAGAGCTCTCAATGACTATGATATCAACAATATTTTATCTTTGAAGCCGAATGATCCAACAATCGTTCCGCTTAAATCGGTTCTGTCAGAAAATACACCACAATCATTTTTCCGTGAAATACGTAACATCAAAAATCCAAAGTTTTATATTGACACTAAAGAGTGGATTCCTACCTCTCCTTGGGACAACCAACTTGAAGTTGTGAGACCCTACAAGCGTTCCAGTTTTGGTCTAAACGAGGCTGATGAACATTCAGTGAGACAATTTGCTTCAAGGGTAACTAAGAATTGGCTACTCATGTTGTTACAAACTCATATTGACGAATCAGAAGTAACGTGTGCATTTTTTCCGGGAATCGTCTATTTTTTCAGTTCAATAACCAACCTGATCATATTTGGCTATGTTGAAGATCTCACCATAAGCGATCTTTTTGAAATCACGGATAGCATTTATAAAGGAGATGAAAGACCTACACATGTTGTTGTTAGCGAAGTTTTCTCTGGTATCTTATTTGCTTGCAAAAACGATATGGAGGCAATGAAAGAAGCAGATGCCAAAATATCTGAAAGAATGCAGTCCATTTATGCGAATGACTTGACTCAATCCACTTACAAAATGTGGTCCATCTTTTCCTGGTGGTTATCAAGCCATTTTGATGTTAGAAGGACACCAAAAATATTAAATATAATTTGCAATTTTGAAATCGACAAAGATGTCAAAAAATCCCCATTTGGTTTGATATGTAGGTTATCGTTCATGAAGAGTTATCTTGGTTCTGTGATGAACAGATACCACAACTTTGATGAGACGACTCATAGAATGTTCTCTATTTTAGCTCATCCTTACGACAGTGTCTCGAAAGAAGTTTCAGCTATACTATTTGATATTCTCTTTTATGAGCCGACAGATTATTTTGACACCTTTGACCAGTATCTCACTGAAGTGCAAAATGATACTACGGGTTTAGGACATATTGGACGCAAGAAAAATGTTTTATTCGATGAACACTTTAAGTTGTTTATGTCAAAGACGCTTGAGCTTGCTAAAGACAACGAAGGTAAGACTCCACAGGAAATTGTTAACTCAGATTTCATGTTTCATGTGAAAGGTTTGAGCACTTTACTTTTAAGAATTTTGAAAACTTCATTGAATTCCGATATTGTTGAATTCATACGTCCTTATATTTTACCGATTACTTTGGAATTGGATAAGGTCAAAGATGCATGTAAATTGGCAGAAATCAACGTTGATGCTCTATTTTTGATTCTTGGTAGTATAAGATTCAGTGGCGATGAGAATGCTGCAATAATTGAGCTCCTCGAATCCAATATGGGCTGGAAGTCACCGAAGTTAACTCAGTATAAACATATTTTGGCGTTTTTTGGAGTTTATGGTACGGTCAGATTTTTAGAAAGAACGTCGAGCCAACGGAAGAAGTTGATGGAAATCACCACATCCATGCTTTTTAATCAACATCTGTATTTGAGAGAGCAATTCAGTTATAACATCAAGCTTTTGATTCATTTATTTTTAGATTCGGAAAGAGATGAAGTTATTAGCTTTTACATCAAAAAGTTCAAAAGAATTATCAGGAAAAATAAACAGAAGAAGGACAGTAAATTAACGATAGAACAAACGAACTTGGTTCATGGTGCAACTCTTGGTCTTTGTGCACTTGTTGAAGCTTATCCATACACCACTCCTCCTCCTAAATGGTTACCTGAAGTGTTGAGTATTCTGGAAGTTAAGTGTACAGGATATAGTGGCATTATCAGTAGGGCTGCCAAAGATACCTTAAGTCAATTTAAGAAAACAAGACAAGATACATGGCACATTGATTCTAAATTTTTCACCGAGGAACAGTTGGAAGATCTCGAAGGGGTGTTATATAAATCTTACTATTTATGAGGCCGTAAAGTAACTTATAAATCAAAAATTTGATTATAGTATTAAAAAAAATCGATCATGTTTGCATAGCATTTTCGGGCTTAGATCAATCCACATTCATCAAGCCGATTACATATTTTAGAATGTCAGCTTTTCCAGAGTTTTGGAAAGTTTCGCCGCACCATCAGCATCAGAAACAACACTCTCTCCAAGAGAAAGCTTTGGCCTGTTGGCTTCGAGACCTTCCAATAGAATACAGGCTTTGCAAATTTTGTTCATTGAGAGATACCCGCACCGTTCGCATCGATTTCCGTCTTTAGAAAGTGACACTGACCCATCAGGCCTCACCTCCACTTCTTTCAAAAAGGATGAAGTCAGTCTTTTATTTGTTGAAGCCCTCTGTTTCCTTGGCTTCAACTTGAAATGTTCACCACTGTGAATTATGTCGATGATACATGAAGGTCTGATGGATTCCAAATTTTTCAACAAAACTCTTGCAGTTCCCCTAAATGCCTCTGGTGCATATGTACATTCTGTGCTAAAATAGTCTAATTTTTTGTAGTGGGCGTAAAGAACAATTTCTTTTTGATATGTGTACTTAAAAGGCTTTGAGCGTTTCACCGGAGATCCCACTGAGTTTGTTGTCACATTGACTGAACTTTCGATTCTTGCCGTATCGCCTCGTAATAAATTCATCAGCACTGTCTCTGCCATGTCATCTGCATTGTGTCCCGTGACGACATGATGGATACCTAGCTTCAATGCTCCACGGTCCAATGCCTGTCTTCGTAGAACTCCACAATATGTACAACTTGATTTGACTCCTGTGCATGAAACAATTTCATCCATAGTCCAATTGTAAAGATCTTTATAAGATACAATTTCCAAAGGCATTTGATACTGCTGCTGATTTCGTTTGACTGTTGCCAAGCTATCATCACGATAACCGACTATGCCTTCATCCACGCTTAATAACACTAAATTCAAGCCATAGTTGTATCTTTCATTCAAGGTTTTCATTATTGAGGCAAGAACAGTGGAATCTTTACCTCCAGAAGCTCCAATTGCAACAGTTTCATTTTTGTGAAATAGCTTCTCCTTCTGAATTGTAAGATGAATCTCCGTTTCAAATATATAGAAAAAACATTCCTTGCATAATTTTTGTAGGTTTTTTGGTCTTTTCATCACCGCTTTTCTGCAATGGCATAGTTGACAAAGGGCACCAACCTTAACCTCCTTTTTCTGTATCCTCGTCTGTGCCTCCATTTTGGCTGAATTTTAGGCTTTAAGTATTTCGAATGTTTCTGTTTTAGATTTAAATACGGTTAACAAACCCCCGGATAAAAATCATGAAAAAAAAAATTTTCAAGAAAATTTCCTCTTTAAGACAATATTTCGTCTGTGACGTGGCGACTTGGATTTGGCATTTATGGGCCTACCACGACACCGTTGTAGTCGGATGATCTACATTGTTTCCATCTTTTCTTTTAGTTTTTTTAAAAGAGGATCATTCGTTTGGTTTTAATCAACTATAAGGTGCTGGTAACATTTGCAACTTACATAACCAGATGCGTCTTTCCCTTGCTCTGCCTTTATTGAACTTGTCCGTTGCTTGGGCAAGTAATATCATTATTGTCAACGACGAGAATTTCGATGATGTTGTTTTGAATTCCGACAAAACATCTTTCGTCAAATTCTACGCTGAGTGGTGTACTCATTGCAAGAAGATGGTTCCAGAATGGGAAAAGTTAGCCGATTCATACGCCGACATTGAGGAGGTTCAGATCGTTGAGATCGATGCAGACAAATCCAGAGCAATTGGTAAGAGGTACAACATTGCATCTTATCCAAGCCTTAAGTTGTTCCGTGCTGACGCGTTATCTGACCCAGTTGATTTTGAAGGGCAAAGAGAGTTTGATTATTTTTCAAACTTTTTGCTCAATCAAGTCGGTACCAAAGGTAAGAAAGTCGGCCCACCATCGAAAGTTGCTCAAGTCCATGATGGTAACATCGAAAAGCTGGTTGAAAATAAGGACAGGTACGCAATGCTTTTGTTCACAAAAGAAAAGGATTGTATTGAATGTATTGATGTCAAAAAAGCTTTCGATGAATTATCACAGGCATTTCACAAAGAATTAGACAAAATCATCATTGGCGAAGTCAAAAAGAACGGTGATGAACCAACTGACTGGACTAGAGAATTGTTCTCAATTTCTGAGTACCCAGCAATTGTTTTCGTAGAAAAGGGCGATTTACAAAAGTATGAGGTTTATAAGGGAGAAACTTCTGGTGCTGAATTGGTCAAATTCATTAACACAAAATTAGGCACCAAGAGAGCAACCAATGGTTTGTTAGATACTCAAGCTGGTATTATTCCTGATATGGAGGAATCATTGGCCAAGTTCATTGGGTACAACATTGTTGATAGAAGATCGTACGTGACCGAGTTTATTGAGAACTTGAAGAAGGTCGATGACGTTTTGTTCAAGAACGAGGTCAAGTACTACGCTCTAATTGTAAACCAATTTATTGCAGGCAACACCCAATATGTTGAGTCAGAGCTAGCCAAGTTTGAGCAAAAACTTGCAGACAAGACTGTTGATTCAGTGGAGAAGGACCTAGTCAACATGAAACTCAACTTGCTAAAACACATCAACGAGTTGACTACCACCGAGACTTATAGAGATGCCAAAGAAGTTTTGAAGGAGAAGGAGGATGCTAAGGAGGCAACCCAAAAACTCGTAAAAGACGAGTTGTAATCGACCCGCTGTTCTATTCTTCTGTTTACACTATTACTCTAGAACTTATTTATTTGTTTATAGCTTCTTCGATGATTACGAATGATATGAATACTTGAGCTGTATCCATTGATGTGGTGATTGCGTGAATTGTCATACTTCTCTCTATGTATTGATGCGCAAAAACACATGTGATGCAACTAGCTTTCACCATTTCACAGCATCGAATTTTGAGCAAGCCCTCACGTTGGCAGGGTAAACTTTGTGATGGAGGACAGTTTCATTGAGGATGAATTTGACGTTAAGTGGAGTGCACCTTGCAAACCAGACAAACTCTCCATGCTTGTTGTAAATCAGGACATTAGCTGCAAATTTGTGACCACCCACATGGTTGACAAATAGCACTTTCACACCACCAGGTCTGTCATCACCCGAGTCTCTGTACAGCTCTAAATCTCTGAGCTGGGAGTCAAATTCTTTTTTCATGATGGGAGCAGTAATCCCACATTTCTTATCTCTTGTACGATGTGAACATAAAAGAATCAATGAAGAGTTTGGGTCCTTAGCAACCACTAAGCCATCCACACTTGATAGTTTGGAAATTAAAATTTCCGCTTGATTACCTTTTACCCCGATGTCATTGGTCTCCTCCTTGATAACTTCTTTGATAGTTTTGAAAATTTCATCCATGTTACCTTTGGTAATACCACGAATCCATACGAACCACGGTAAAATAAAAACATCAAGTTTGTTTAATGTGATGCTCTCCGGATCAGAGATGTCGAGTGATTCGTTGGTGACGTTGCAATTGATTTTGATCCTACTTTTCTTTCCCAAAGCATCCGCCTGGGCATTGAATGCGCCCAAGAGGGTATCTGGTTGATCGAACGCATTGTGTTCCCAGTCCGTCTTACCTGTGGAGACTAAGAAATGTAAGTCTGGAGGATTGGCAGTTTCGTAAAGCCGAGAAAAAGCTGCATCACTACGTAGAGTGAAACACGATTCTTTGTATCCGTTGACACATTCATTTGGCTTGCATTCAAAAGGTTCGGTGGAAACAGGAAGGATCTCGGCGATCTTGCCCTCCGAGTCGTCACCGACAACGGCAGACTTCAATGATTTTAAAAGGTTCATTTTGATGCTGTTAGTACCGCCTTCTTTTGCCCGTTTCCCCCCTCCCTGTAGCAGAAATATAACTCCGTTATCAGCTAAATATCAGCCCCCCAAGAGGGAGATCCGGCTCCTTATAACTGTGCAACTTTTAAAAATTTCTATAGATGGGTATACCCGAAAAGGTACATAAGCCGAGCGAATTTGGTAAAAACGCCGGCTTAATAACGAGCCGTGCACGGAGAACAATCAATCAGGTAGATATATGTTCGATTACAAACTATGTAAGATAGGCGGAAGGAGGGTGTACAGCGTAGCAATTCCATGAATAGAATGGAAACTCGGGGGCAACGGGGAAAAATAACGGAGAAGAAAAACAAACCAAATCCAAAAAAAAAAAAACCAATTTAAACCAAAGGAACAATAAGAGGACTTTCATGGGAGAAAAATGAAATAAAAAAGTGGAGGAAAAAGAAAATGTGTGGCAACCCAGCCGACTAGTTGTTGTTGTTGTTGTCTTCTTCATCTATGGATAGAATACTGTAATCGGAATCGTCGTCGACCAGACTTTCTGTTCTGGAGATGAAGACGTATTCACTTTCTTGCTGTTGCGCTCCAAGCTGGGGAATCACTAATTCCGATCTCTCAGCACTGGAACTGTCTAACTCATGTTCTTCAGTTGAACACTCAGCGGTTGACTTTAGGGAAGGCGAACTTGCAAAGATTTCGTAATCATAAGCCTTATAGTGAACTGTGGCTTCTCTGATTTCCAACTGGAAATCACCATAGTGCCAGTTTGGGAATCTAGCAACCAAAATATTGTCACCCTGGTTGACCAATTCAGAGGTAAACCTGGTTCCCTCGTAGTCTATGATGGACAAAGAGATGAGCTCCTTAGCATCCATCGATATCGTTGATCTGACTCTGACTTCCAACTCGTTGGTGTTGAAGTCCAACAAGTAGTAGCCGAGCAGCTCGAATTCGTGCTTAGGGTCAAAAGTCTTGAACGGGGTGATAGAGATCGCATCTAAGTTTGCTGAATGGAAGGACTCTGTGTCAGAGTCAAAGGTAAAGTTTAGCTTATCCTTTACTAGATCCAACGAGGAGTTGGAAACCGATTCCGTGAGGTTAGATTGCGTGTCGGAGTTCTTCTCTTCTTCGTCAACAAAGATGCCAACGTCCTCGTCACCATCACTGAAAACAATATTATCATCATTAGTGTCAGAGACGGCATTGAACACGGCGTCTTCCTCGTCGTCATTTGTCTCCATGTCCATCTTGTCACTATCCAAACCATCCTCATTGCGGTCAGTCTCACTTTCATCCTTTACATCTTCCTCGATAAGATGGAAATAGCCCATCAATCCAAAGTCGGCTGTAGAAGGCTCCGGTTTGAAAAGGTATTTCTTTCCACCTGAAACAACTTGTAGATAGAACGAGTCAACCGATCTCATTGTGACATTAGAGAGACCGCTAGTTGATAGCCCTGCACTATAGTCAAACAAATCTAGAGAAAGGTCGGTACTTGGAGACTTAATTTTGAGGTTTTCCACAGGTCCTAAAGTCGGGTCGGCAAAGTATAGTGAGGTCAAACAGTTGAAATCATCGAAATCGAGATCCAAATGTATGTTCAAAAAACGACTATTCTCGATGTAGACGGTAGCAGACATGCCGACCCTATCGTGCGCCGTTGCTGCTGCTGCTGCTGCTGCTGCCACTGCTGCTTCCTCCTCTCTGGTGGAGGCAAAAGTTCTGAAGGGATAAGATTGATAATCCTTGTTGGAAAGCGAGTATATGTTGTTGCACGTCCAGACAGGGTCATGAATTTTGCTGGAAGGGAAGAGGTAAGAATGAGCGGGTTTTGGAGGCACGTGGAACATGATCGGCTTCTCATCTAGGAAGATTCTCAACATCTGATGAGTTTTTGAATGTCTTGCGGACACGAAGTTCTTTGAATCGCATGCTTCACAAAGATCGTAGTCAAAGCACTCGTAGCACTTGTACCGGAAACCCTTGATTGGTTTGTCACAACCATCGCAGATGACAGAGGAATGGGTGACGGTACATCTTGGCGATTGTGGCATTGGTGGTGCTGCTGCTAATGCTGCTGATGCTGCTGGTGCTGCTGGTGCTGGAGGAGGGTTAGCAGCAGAGGAGGTCAGCTGGAGGATGGAGTTGCAGAGATCGTCGAGCTTGAGGTTAAGGGGCTCGATGTTATCGGACAAGTTTGTCTTCAGCTCCTTTATGCCCTCTAGCAGTACAGAAATGTGCTTGTCAAAGTTCACCGGGTCGAGGTAGGACTTGATGATGTCGATCAACGTGTCGATCTGCTCGGAAGCGTTAATGCCTGCAGGAATGGTCAACAGGTCGAGAGGCTTGGAGAAAGGTTTCCCAGCACCCTCGAGTTCCTCAGTAGAAGTGTTTCTAGTGGAGGAAGATAAGAGGGTGGAGGTAGATGCCACAGAAAGATTCTTATCGTCAATGGATTCCGCTACTGGTGCTGCAGACTCCACCGCCACCGCCACCGCCACCTCCTTGGCGGAAGCCTTTCTGTAGTCCTTTTCAAGCTTGTCAATGACGGAGTTCTTCACCTGCAATAAGCCCAGGTTGGACAGGGTGGAGTTTTTCACAAAAACGAGGATGAACTTGAACTTGTTCTTCACCTTGAGGGCGGACTTCAAAGAGTTGAAGTCATCCAGCGAGTAGAGGGAGACGAACCTGTTTTTCGATCTCGATCGTCTGAACACAAGCAGCTTCAACTTCTTGGAGTTGAGGTAATGAATCAAGCTGCGAATGGCATAGTTGGAGGCATCCTTGTGGAAGATCTTCTTGAAGTGGGCAACAAGGAGTCTGCAGAGAGAGGCCTGGTCGAGTAAGGAGGTGCTCATTTTGGAGAGCTCCAAGACGGTGTGGCACCTGCCAAGGACAGTTCCCCGCAAGAGCGAGGAGGGCATGACGTCGACGTCGATGATGACGTTGTTGGTGTTGGTGGTTGTGGTCGTGGTGGCTGCGCCAGGTACGACGGTCTTGCCGCTGGCGGCGTTATCTGCCGCAGAGTCGCCCTTGCTATTAGACATTCCGAAGGGTGGCTCGGAGATTGCGGCCAGAGACGACATGGTTGGGGGAAGAAGGAAGAAGAAAAAGGAAGCAAGAAGCACGGAGCACGGAGCACAGAGACCTCTTGGCTGGTGGAGGAAGAAAGAATTGAAGGAGGAAGGAATTAAGAGGTGTGCACGGGCTAGAGAAAGCACAAAGTTGGAAGAGCCACTTGAGGATAGGGAGAGGCTGCGGTTTGCCCTCCTTTGAAACAGCACTGCCTGCCGGACCTGCCCATTTCGCTTGCCCCCTTATCTAATCAGCGGCAGCCCCGGGAGGAGGGGGCGAGAAACGAGAAACGAGCCACGCCGCGACAACCTTTTTGTCGCACGCGGTCACTCTACAACAAACTACGTGTCGCGGTCACGTGCAAATCGTCTGCTCGTATCGGTTGAAGGCTCCACTCTCTTGCCGACGCGCCGACGCGGTCGTCGTACTGGGGGCTCCTCGGCGGCGCGCCTGGCCAATTGTGTGCCAGCGGACGCGACCGCGCGGACGGGGGAAGCAGGGGTTAAAGCCGGGGCAGGTGACGCAAGCTATTTATCTGGCACCGTTAGTCCCAATAGTGTTGTCGTTGTTCTGGTGTTGTTGTCTTCGACGGCTGCTGCAGGAGATCCCGGAACCCGCAGCCTCGTACTCCCTGGAAATGTTTGCTGATGTCGTCGACGGCAGCGTAGCTGCTTGAGAAGCATGCTGTAGTGGCGGCCCTTACGAGAGACAGGCCATACTCCCCTTGTTGTCTCCCCGTCCCCCTCCTCCCGGCAGAAAGCCAGCGCCAGAGAGGCTTCCTGGCAGAAAGCTAATCGCCACGCCTTGTCTACCGCCCTGTGCGGAGTGCATAACGTGTCCATGCAGCTAATAATATGCCCATGTCTATCCATGTTTTTTGTTTGGGTATTGCTCCATTCATCAATTACCCGCCCCGGCGGCCGCCGCTGGCTCCCTTAGTGCTTTCTTTTTCCCTGCGGCAACGTGTCCGTGCAGCCTCTGCGCACAGACAGGCCGTATGTGTGTCGTCCGTGTTTGGCACTAGGGCCGGTTTCTATTTATTCTCTCTCTGCCTCCCCATGTCGCTTTAGCCTGCGCTGCAGCAGAAAGAGCTCCTGTGCTTTTTTTGGTTCTTCCTTCGGCGGTAGTGTTTGTTGAGTGGCCCTTCTTCCCCCATCAAGGCAAGGCCGGCTTTCGTGGCCCCCCCGGTGCTCTCTGCGTGAGTTCTGTCTGATGCTGTCTTGTTTTGATCCTGTTTGTGACCCGACCCCTTGTTGTCGTTGTAGTGTCTTCTCCTTGCTTCGAGACCGCTCCTCTCCCTCTTTCTTCTCCCTCTGGAGCAACCGGTTTCAGACGACAAAGGCAACCACTAGCACCAGCATCAGCACCAATGAAACTCAGCACATACTCTTCACTCGTGCCTCTCCTGGCTTCGGTCCTTTCCTCTGCCGAGGCGCTCGATCTCACCATCGGGGACAAAGATTCGGTGTGTAACGCTGCCACCGAGATCGTCGACGGAATCATGGACTACTACTTGGGCACCCGGTACGGGGGGACCGTCGGGATGTTCCAGCAGCCTTACTACTGGTGGGAGAGCGGTCTTGTCTTCGGAGGCCTGATCGACACCTGGAAGGTGTGCAACAATTACACCTACGTCTCCACCATCCAGAGCGCCATCAGCAACCAGAAGGGCGACAGCAACGACTTCTACGGCGTCGCCAACCAGACTCACGTCGAGGCCAACGACGATCAGGTCTTCTGGGGGTTCACTGTCTTGGAGGCCGCCGAGAGAGGCTTCCCGGCCTACTCGAACAACTCGGACGACCCCTCCTACGCTGAGTTGGCCCTCAACGTCTACAACGACATGGCTGACAGATGGGACGCCGAGAGCTGTGGTGGTGGCTTGAGATGGCAAATCTTGAGCAACATGAGTGGCTGGACATACAAGAGCACAATCTCCAACTCCGGGGTGTTCGCCCTGGGCGCCCGTCTGGCCAGATACACCGGCGACGAGCAATTGGTCAAATCCTCTAACAGAATTCTCAGATGGATGAAGAGTGTCTCCTTTGTCAGCCAGCCTACCGGTGAGAACTACTACAACGTCTACGACGGCTCGAACATCGTCAACGGATCCTGTCCCGTCATCAACGGCGCCATCTGGTCATACAACTACGCCTTGATGACCATGGGATCCGCATACCTTTACAACACCACGGGCGACGCCGCCTGGGGCACCGAGATCGACAAGTTCCTCGCCGGTATCGAACATTACTTCCTCAGCCCAAACGCAACAGATGTCCTCTACGAGTACCAGTGCAATCTCTGGGGCACCTGCAACAACGACCAGAGATCATTCAGAGCAATTGTCGCCAGAGCCTTGGGTGAGGTGGTCCAATTGGCCCCTAGCTTTGCTGACAGAGCCTTGAAGATCATCAACGCATCCGCACAGGGGGCTGCAAGCTCCTGTTCCGGTGGATCCGACGGCCACACCTGTGGTCTCAACTGGAGTGTGGGCGACTGGGACGGCTATTACGGCTTGGGTGAGCAGATTGCCGCCTTAGAAATCATCCAGAACACAGTCATTGGTGACATTGACCTCCCATGCACGGAGGAGACCTGTGGCGAAAAACTAGAAAACGCCAACTTTACTACCGTTCCGATCCCAACCGTCACGAGATACTTCACCACAACTGCAACCCACATTGACACCGAGACACAGACCGCTTCTGCCATTATCGAGGTGTTCTACAGCACCAACTAAATCAAACAAGAGCAGAGGGAGGAAACACAGAAAAGAGAATAACCCTCCTTTTCCATCTTCGTTTCGCCTCATTTACACCCCCCTCCACACTACTGTCACTAGTACCATAAACAGTTTCTGTCCGATTACCCTGTTCCGTTATTTGTCATATTTTTTCTACTTTTCTTCTTCTTCTTTCTTGTTTTGTTTTATAATTAACGTCCACCATTCCCGAACCCCTGGGAGGCTCAGGCCTTGACTTCCAGCCCTCTCCGGCGATAGCCGCGTCTGTCTTGCCGACGCGTCGATGTTTTTGCCTTGATCTGCTGATGTAAGCAGGCTCCCCTCTACAAGAGTTTTATTTTCTTCTCCCACCAGAGGAGGGAGAACGAACAACAAAAACTTCTTCCGCGGCATGCTATAATTAGCGATGCAGACAAGCCTGTATTACGCTCGATTACAGTTATCATCAACACGATATCTATGACTTGTGTGTCCTTTGACTACTTGATCAGCCTGTGCTCTTTTCTTCCGCTCTGCTCCTTCACCTTGCTGTATACGCTACTGCATCCCCGCTTTTATCAGGCTTCCACTTTCGACGACGCATCCACAAACGCAGCACAGATTACACTAAACCCAGCACGACATGTTGCAACACCAAATGAGGTTTTCATGGTGTCGACTTCTCAGCTTGATCTGTGCCCCATTGTTCGCCCTATCCGCCGAGGGGCTCAGTCTCACACCAGGTGACAAGGACTCTGTCTGTGCAGCAGCAACCTTGGTCATCGATGGTATCATGGACTACTACGAGGGTACCAGATACGGAGGTACCGTTGGACTTTTCCAATCCCCATACTATTGGTGGGAGGCTGGAGAGGTCTTTGGCGGTATGATCGACACATGGGCATGGTGCGACAACAACACCTACCAATCCATCATTTACGATGCACTAATTGCTCAGAGAGGTTCCTCTGAAAACTACGTTCCCGCAAATCAATCGACAACAGAGGGTAATGATGATCAAGCCTTCTGGGGGTTGGCTGTCATGGAAGCCACCGAACGGAACTTCACAAACCCTCGTTCGGATGAACCCGGCTGGTTGGCATTATCGCAAGGTGTATACAACACCATGTTGGCCAGATGGGACTCTGCAAACTGTGGCGGAGGCTTGAGATGGCAGATTTTCCAATGGAACTCGGGTTACGACTACAAAAACACAATTTCAAACTCTTGTTTGTTCACGATGGCTGCAAGATTGGCAAGATACACGCAAAATGACACATACATAGACACCGCTGAGATGGTGTGGGATTGGTTAATGGAGGTGCAGTTTATTCAGAACAGCTCCGATGGTTATGTCATTTACGATGGTGCCAACATTGGTACTAATAACTGCTCCACATATGAAACTAATACCTGGAGCTATAACTACGGTATTCTCATGTCCGGCACTGCGTACTTATACAACCTCACAGGTGATGATATCTGGCTAGACCGTTTGTCCAACATTTTTACCGGTTTCGAGTCTACTTTCATAAATGCCTCAACGGGTATAATGTACGAACACATGTGTCAAGAAAGTGGTAATTGTAACAACGATCAGCGTTCGTTTAAGTCTATCGTTTCAAGATGTTTGGGTCAAGTGGCAGTCTTGGTCGACAGCTACACCGATAAGGTCATGACGATTCTCGATAAGTCAGCCAAGGGTGCCGCCAGCTCATGCTCGGGTGGTTCAGATGGTCACACGTGTGGTCTGAATTGGTCTTATGGCTCGTGGGACAATTGGTACGGTCTAGGTGAACAGATCTCTGCCCTCGAGGTCATGCAGAACACTCTTGTCTTACAAGTCCACCCTCCATTGACGAACACGACAGGTGGTACTTCTACAGGTGATGTGAATGCGGGTTTGACATCACGTGAAACATCCAACAAAAACGAAATAACGGTCACACAGAAGGACAAGGCCGGCGCAGGTGTTTTGACGGCCATCGTGTTGATCATTTTCGTGGGTTTAAGTACGTGGGTGTTAATTTGAAACAGCTTTTTCTGAACAAGAGGACTCGAGTCATTTTAAAAAACACTAAAAGGAAAAAAATACTGCTTTATTTATTTATGTATTTATAACACTTCGTCTTTACTAAAGTTCATCTAACCGATATACACATATCTTTGAAGAAAAAGCAAACTATGGTTTCAAATCACCAGTTTCTCCTTTTCTTCTTCTTCTTCTTCCGTTGCAATGTCTGTCGATGTTGTTCCTCGCACGTTTTCGAACAAAACCATGCTCCTTCCGGCTCTCGAGTAAGGCCAACACATTTGAAATGGAACCACTCATGCGGGCATTTCTCATTCTCACATGCAACCATGCGTCCAAACGAAGGGCCACCGCAAAAGCAGTAGTGCTCTTCCATTGCAACTTGTAGTTTTTGTTCTTCTTTGACAGGAAGTACAAGCGCCAAAGGAGGCTGTACAACTTTAACATCAATAGATATCTTTGTATCTTCGTTGTCCAGGGTGCCAGTATTCTTTGCCTTTTTGTGACTATGATCAAATTCTGTGATTTTGCCAGGTTTCCTTTTGACTCCACCTGAGCTGAACTCGGGAGCTTTCAAATTTAACTTAATTTTAAGTCCTCCACCAGTAGAGCTGGGTTTCAATTTCAAATTTGGTTTTTTAGCACCATTAGTCGATTCAGTACTTTTAATGCTCTTTGCTTTTTTGGTTATGGTATTTCCATTGGATTCTTGTTTCTCATTCTCGTCTTCGACCTTGAAGTCATTAAAAATATTTGCAGTAGTTATCTCCTTCTGTTTCTCTAAATACACTCTCTTGAAAACCCCCCACTCTTTCCACCTCTGTTCAACAGCCTCACTGGTCCAGCCAGGAAGTTTCTTTTTCAAGATGGTGTGTATTTCCCTGTCGTCTTGAAGTGTTTCGAGATGGGCATTCAAGATGTTGACTGCATATTTTGATTCGCACTCCGCTTCGGACGAATTTCGTAGAATGATCCGGTTTAGCCTAGCTATTTCTATTCCGTTTTTTTTGGGACTTCGCAGAAGTTCTCCCAGCTTCTTTTGCAATCGAACGTTCCTCAAATTCATCATCTGAACTACCCACAAACATCGTATAATGTCGCATGGGAGATGATCTAGCGTAGATACGAAATTGTTGTTTCCATGAAGGATCGTGTCCACTATCTGATCCGTTGGAGAGAGTATCGTTGTATCATCTGCCATGTATGTGTAAAGTAATATCTACTTATTAATTTTATCCGTATTGAGGTCTGGAGGGTCGCTATGAAAAAGATTAACTGCCATTCAAATTGAAAAAATGTCAAGGAAGTGGAAGATGTTTTGATGTGCTAGAGTCTTGTCTTACGCTCCGTTCTTTTTTGGCCGTGCGCGTGCTTAAATTCTTAGTGTGGAATTTCTGGAGATACATTGGCGTTAATGGTGTTTTTTTGATTGTGGATTAAATTTAAATTTTAGAGATATATTTAAAAATATTTAAGAAATGAATAAATAAATAATGTTGTTGTGGTGAAGAGACTCCAAAAAAATGTTTTGGTTTTTTATGGGATGAGGGAAGGAAAAGGGGACAGAAAGGAAGAAATAAGAAGTAAGAAGATAAATAGAGATTTATAGATGAATAAATGATTAGAATGGAACAAACAAATTGAAAGCGGAATCCTCTTTAACAGTAAACAAACATTTTTTTGGCTAATTTATATAATAAATATGTGAGGAAGAGAACTATTAGAACTAGAGGTATGTTTGTTATCTGAGTTTTTCATAGCCCTAGTTATAGCAAGTAGGTGAATTTTGGTAAGTTAGTTTGTTATTAACAGTTTATTATGAATCATTAAAAATCATTGCATTTATTTCTTTGGTGGGTGGAAGACAATCTTTCTGTGCTTGACGGTGGTCCACTTGAATTTCTTGACGTAGACTGAGATGAAATATAGTGCGGTTGCGACAACCAATGCCTTAGCACCCAATCTCTTTCTTTCATCGTGTTCTGGTTCTGCGGCCCAGTTTAGGAAAGTGGAGACATCCTTCGCCATCTGGGAAGTGGTTGCTGGAGTACCATCTTCGAATTCGACTAAGTCGTCGAACAAAACTCTACCCATAGCAATCGATCCACCTGGGAAGTAAGGGTTGTAGTTACCACCAACTGGTAATGCGACACCTGCTGGTGCTTCGTCTGGATAACCGGTTAATAATGCAAAGATGTAATCACAAGCACCGTGTCTTGCCTTGACGATTAACGAGAGATCTGGAGGAAGGGCACCCTGGTTAGCAGCTCTTGCAGCCTGTTCGTTTGCGTATGGACCTGGAATGTGATCGGCCAACTTACCTGGTCTCTTCTTTGGATTACCTTCATCATCAGGTTCATCATCGTATTCGAATTCTTCAGCCATAGCCTTCACTTCAGAGTTAGTGTGGGAGACACCAACTAGGGTTCTCCAAGCGATTCTGTCTAGGGAGTGACAAGCAGCACAGACTTCTCTGTAGACTTGGAAACCTCTTCTGATGGAAGCATGGTCGAAGGTGTCGAACATACCGTTATGAGGCCAAGCAAATTCAGGTGGATGAAGACCGTGTTCTGCTGCAGTCATGGCTTGAGCGATTTGGGAATCTTGGTATAAAACATAGGCAGCGGTTAAACCAGTTGCAGCAACAGCAAGATTGACAACTTTCTTTGTGTTAGAAGTCACTTCAGTTTTTGCAGAGGTAGAAAAGGATCTCTATATCACAATTAAAGATTCTTGCAAGGGGCGAACAAGAAATAGTGAGGGAAAAGAGTTAGTATTTTGTTCATCGTAAAGATCATGAAAAACATAGTATTATCATCGTGCCCATGTCCCTGACGAGTGTGTGCACAAAAACCCTCTCAAAGCAATGCATATTGGTCATCAAAATGGAAACTGGCCAATCAGAGACTCTCAAAAAAAATCGCGGTGTGAATGATTGCATATAGAAGGAAGCAAATTGGAAGAAAACATATTGACGGACTTGGGGGGTGAGATCTGTGAAATTGGTGGGGGGAAAAGCACTGGTGTCTGCAGGTAGAGTCGAAAAGACATTATATTGCAATGGTATAGTTGTAGAGGACTTCCTGTAGGGACTTTGTGGGCAGGGTAGACTTGAGGTTGTATGCTTTGGAAAAAAAGTAGCAGTAGGCCAAGGAATAAGCCGATAAACATATTGATTTCTGAAAGAGTGGGCCTTCAAGAGGCAACCCTTTCATGCGTAGTTGTATATAGATTAGCACTTGTGTTCGTTGGGCCTTTTCATCCGATGATATCACTGATAGGCAGACCACTGGACAATACTATGTTGACTAAGCAATGAGGATGTACGTACAGCACTGTGCTTCAAAGCAGAACCAAATTGGGAAAACATTGTGTACTGGTATGTGTGTGGATGGAGAGCCAGAACGCAGAGGAGAAAAAGCGGAAAGACAGGAAAGAGATCCCCCAGAAATGACTTCAAAAAGGAAGAGCTGTGTTCTCAGAGACAACTCAGCTGCAATCACAATGCGTGTGTGGTGCATTTTGCTACTAGGAAAAGAAAAAACGGGAGGTTCCTCGCCAAACAAAATTCCTCGCTCTCGCAGGGAAAGCGAGCAAAGGGAACAAAATCGGCCGGGCTGCGTCGGTCGGCGCGGGCCGGGGGGTGCCACTGACCTTTCTCCCGCCACTGATTTGTCCGTTGCGGGGAACATGAAAGGGGGGCCCCGTGTCATTAGGGGCATCTCTGTATGTCTAGCGACGTGGTTTGCCAGTTAATGCTCTTCCCTAACGGAACTCTGTGTTATATCCCGGCCTGCTGGTGCCATGCGCCCCGGAGGCCCCAATAAACAATTGCTAATTGCACTCTTTTCATTGGCCCACAATGCCCCTCACTGTCCGAGGGCCCTTTTTGGCATTCTCCTCCGCGGCGAGAAAAAATGATGCTGGTCCACCTGTACACCGAGAGGTGCGCTTCTGCGGGTCAAAAGTTATATGTCTCAAGCTGTGTTCTAGGTGTTCGTCGGCTTGCTGGCTGCGAAAAAGTGAAAACGGATTTCACTTTTTCAAACGCGCTAGAAAAAGAGCAGAAGTTTTTATGATCCTCATACAACCTGTTTTCCAAACTTGCTCTGAGCTGCCATCCAGTGGCGGGCAGTCACAATTTCAGTTTTTACAGCTTTTTTCGCCTTGCACGTGACCCAACGCGTAGTCGAAGTTGGCTTTTGCTATAATACTGTAAATAGCATGAAACGCGTCACTATCTGATCCAGTAAGCATGTCTTATCTCCTTTTCTGTTTCAGTTCTTATGCTCCTGCCTCAACTTCCGACATTTTCACCGGACAGAAACTATCACCCACAGATGACTGAATCACTAAAGCCCCAAGGCCATAACCTTGAAGAACAAGCGTATCTTGATCTTTTGCAAAACATCATAGATAACGGTGAGTTCAGACCTGATAGAACAGGTACGGGCACTTACTCCTTGTTTGCACCTCCACAGCTTAGGTTTGATTTGTCAAATGACACCTTCCCGCTTTTGACCACCAAAAAAGTTTTCATGAAGGGAATTCTGCATGAACTACTTTGGTTTGTGCATGGCTCAACGGACGCAAAGCTTCTCACCGCAAAAGGTGTCAAAATTTGGGAAGGCAATGGTTCTAGAGAGTATCTCGATTCTCTAGGATTGACTTCAAGAAGAGAAGGTGACTTAGGTCCTGTCTATGGTTTCCAGTGGAGACATTTTGGGGCCGAGTACAAAAACTGCGACTCTGATTATACTGGTCAAGGTTACGATCAGCTTGCAAACATAATACACACATTGAAGACAAACCCTTACGACAGGAGAATTATCTTGTCGGCGTGGAATCCTCCTGCCTTCAAAGAGATGGCCCTACCTCCCTGCCACGTTTTCTGTCAGTTCTACGTTAATTTCCCTAAAACAGGCAAACCCCGGTTGAGTTGCCAGATGTACCAGAGATCCTGCGACATGGGACTAGGTGTTCCTTTCAACATCGCCTCTTACGCATTGTTGGTCTACATGATTGCGATGGTGGTAGATATGGAACCAGGAGAGTTTATCCATGTCATGGGTGATGCGCATGTCTATTCCAACCATGTGGAGGCCCTCAAGGAGCAGTTGCGAAGAACGCCCAGAAAATTCCCAAAACTAGTAATTAAGAGGAAAATCACAGACATAGATGATTTCAAGTATGAGGACTTCGAAGTTGTCGACTACGATCCTTATGGGACTATCAAGATGAAAATGGCTGTTTGATTATGCCTGCTCCCTCTTGCTAATAAGTTCAACCTTTTCTTTCCTACCTCTCTTCCACCCCATTCTGCGGCCAAGACTCCTTCTGTATACTAAGACTATTAATACAATCAATTAATTAATTACTTATATAATTTACACGTTATGGTTATAAGAGCATGTCGTAGGCCTCGTCCTTATTCCTGGCTTTCTTTACAAGAGACGCCTTTTTGTTGTAATCGCTAAAGATATCTGTGTTTTCTAAATCGAAAATGGATTTTTCCCTATCATCTTTCCCAATGCTGTCTCGTCTTGTGGAATGACTTGTATTGGTTATGTTTTTCAAAACATTTCTGCTCAGCCTGTTTTTCGGTTTCCCCACCCTGTTTTCCTTGTCTTGGTCGATATAGACATCAGAAAAACGGCCAGATGCTCTTCTCATCTTCTGCTTCAAAGATGGGAGTTGATAATTGATAACCAGTGACCTTCTTCTGCTTTTCCTTCTTTCACTTGTAGATTCTTCAACGTCGTCAAGCGGGTCCATGCCTAGCCACTTCTTCGTTTTCTCTGTATCTAGGTTTCTGAGTTCTCTTGGAATTTTACTCTTCCTTCTTTTTGCCCTTTTGTGTTCTTTTGAATCTATCAACTCCATATCATCATGTTGTTGGTTATTGCCACTAAATAGGACTTGTGCGTCATCCTTGCGGCGCAGATTCAATTCAATGTGATGGTTAGTTTTGACAGGGGAAATAGGAGAGTCAGATAAATCTCTTACCTTATTGAAAAGATCATCGTTGTTATTGTCTGTTAATTCCAAGTTGGCCTGGGGCTCTTCGTGTTCTTCCTGGGACTTTGAAGAGAGGCCAAGAAATGGTATTACAGAAAGTTGGGCATTTTCCAATTTTTCCATAGCCATAGATTGTCTTTTGACTGGTATACTGGCAGAACTTTCATCTTCATACTCTGGTTCTAACTGAATCTCTTCATCTCTCTCGACCAATGTATCCAGCTGATCATCCTCCACTACTCCCTCTTGTGTGGGTATGACTAATGCCATCTCTATATTTTCTCTTGCGTCTGATGTGCTATTCCTGAAATTGAACAACGAACTTTTCCGCCGACGTAGGTCATCATTTACGTTCCTCCAGTAATGCTCAAAGTCTGTAGCTTTGTGAGAAGGCTCTTCGTTGTTCACCTTTTGAGACAAATGAAGTGGAATATTTTTTTTGCTGACATCTACCCCTACATCAGCCATGAAAGTTCTATACTCATTCATCAATTTGTCAAGGGAGTCGATAATTATGTCATTGAAACGTTTGGAATTTAATCTCATCTTTTCGTTAAGCTGTATTTTGTCATTTTTCAATGCAAGAACTTGCTTTTGAGTCTGAAAGAGCTGGTTTTCCAAATTTGTCACTCGTAATTGTAATTCCTCGTTTTTCCTGGCAAGTAGATTGTTCTGAATTGAGTACGACCTTTTCAATTCCTGAAGTTGCAGATCATTTTGAACAGATGCAAAAACTAGCTGTCTATCAATAGGAGTAATCGAGTCTCTTGTTGTTGCAAGCGGAATTGCTGCTTTAACCATTTTCGGTAAATTAATAGTAATTTAGTTTCGCAAAGCCTTTTCCTATGTTGTGTCTCAATAATATACAAGGTATTTTCTGTAGCACACCTTGATCACTTTCCAGACTAAGCAAATATTTCTTCTAGCAAAAGTGTTTGATTGTGGCTTGTCCACTGAGTGTCATCGTGCCGAAGAAATCAGATGGAAATTGTAGTTGGTAGGTTGTTTACATTTGCAAATCTGTGGATTTGCACAAAAAATTACGCGTTCTCGAATTTGAGGATTTTGATGTTTAGAACCAACATAGAGTTACTTAGTCCTTACGATTGTGATGTAACACAAATCTAGATTGCATAAACAATTACTCTTCAACTTGCCAAAATTTAGATCCTAGAATGTTAGCCTAATCATGTCGAGCAGAAGGTACTCCGCTATAACACGTGCAGAGGCAGATTCATTACTTCAATCGAGAATGTCTGAACTCAGAAGATTACAAGAGGTTGAATCTTTAACAAACAAAATGTCTAAATTACTACAAGCTCTCAACGACCAAATGTCTCTTATGGATTTAGGGACAAAGTCTGTCGCAGATGTTACGGCTAATTGGATCCAGATCGTTAGGGCAGTAAGTTTGGCTGCAAATTCAATGATGGTTTACAACGAGGAAGATTTCAAAACTGGCTTACCAACAACTGAAAGACTCGTAAGATGTGCACTTGATGATTTGGGTGCCATTGTAAACAATCTCAGTGATAATCAAGAAGGAACAAAACGAGGGACGAGTGAAGATATGATTAATACACTGTCGAAAAACAATTTGTAAAAAATTTGTTTTAACTCGATCATCGTGCTGGGCGAAATTGGCTAATGCTTTTTGTTCATGAAACAAAACTCCGAATTGTGGAAATAGGTTCAAGCCGGCAGCATACTTCGTGCGTTATAGTCATATCTGACTGAGAAAGTTCGCTAAAATGGTATGCTTCTCCTGCGGTGAAAAAAAGAGAGGATTCTTCGACAATTTATTATAGGGCGGTGATAATTGCTGGTATGCAGAATCAAAGATTTTTTGTACTTTACTATTTCAATCGTTTCAAGTCGTTTATCTATAATTCAGTTCACTACTGTTTAAAAATGAAACTTGAAACGTTCACAAACTAGCTACGTAATACTGCTTACCTAATCATTACTTCTTTTCTTTGCTCGGTAAAACTTTAGAAACAATAGAAAATAATAATAATGAAAATAAAAACTTCAAAAAATATCACGTGATAAATGCGTTTGATAGTAGACTGATGTTATAACTCACGTGTTAATTCCCTGTTAGCTCAGTCGGTAGAGCGTTCGGCTTTTAAGAATTCATAAGAAGTCGACCGAAATGTCCAGGGTTCGAGCCCCTGATAGGGAGTTATTGCTAATTTTTTACTTCTCTCTTATGAACATGTCGTTTTACTTTTAATTGAAGAACAACAACGGATAGATATCTGAAATATAATTGAACTTTATAACAAACGAGGAAACTATACAGAAATTACCAGCCATCACCCCAACCATCATCATCGTCTGCACTCGGTTCCACTGTAAGATTTAATTTCGTTGTAGGCTTCTTTTTCCCTAGTACTATGGTTTTCTTAGCATCACTCCCAGGTTTTGTAGTCGAGGAGTCTGATCTAGTTTTCCCATTACCTAAATTTCTGCTAGATTCTTTTGATCCAAATGATTTGTTGAAGTTACTCAACCCAGGAGCAGCGCCAGCTTTTTCGAAGCCATCGTCATCAAATCCCCAATCATCTGCATTGTCATCCAACTCAAAATCTTCATCAATAAGGTTGTCCTTCGAGGTGAGTCTGTTCGCCAAGTTCAGAGTATTACTAGCTTCTGTTTCAAAATATTTCTGACCAGATGTTGTCTGCAAGTTTGAAATGGATTCCATCAAGCCATGTCCCAAGTTTTCTAGTGATAAGTTGTTCAACAATTTATTCAAATTGGAAACATCGTCCAAGATATGCTCATCCTCTTCAGTCTTCTGTAGTGTTGAAGAAGCATCTCTAATTTTTTTCATGTAAAGCTCAAATACCTTTTTCGCTTCATCTCTGATGACTGCGGACTTATCAAGCAAAGCGGGTGAAAGAGCAGACAAAACTTTTGAGCAACAGATCTCCGGGGTAAAATAGTCTATACATGACTCAAACCCCCTGACCGCACACAAACGAGTCACATGGTCCGGGTCTCTTAGAGCCTTACCGAACGCAGTAACTAAAACACCAATACGTGTCGTGGCTTGCATTTTAGCTGAAATTCGTGTGAGACAGATGACTGTATTTGCTCTTAATTGGGGATTTTGATCAGCTTGAAGTTTTGCTAAATAACGCAATAAATCATTATTCAATTGTCTGTCCGTGATTTTATCCATAATGTATGAGATTGATAACAATGTTTCGGTACGGACTGTCATATCCGTATCCGCAAAACCTGATACCAAATTTGGATATATTTTGTCTTGGACTTCATGTTTGGAGATCTTGTCAATAACTCTGGGCAAAATTTTAAGAATGATAGTTCGTACTCCACGATCCGCCAACAGAAAGCTCTTGAAATACATGGGTTTAAAATACATATCAAACGACTTGGATTCATCCTCAAATTTGTTATAAATTAGGTACATTAGAAATATCAAAGTTGTTTGAACGTTATTTTCATTTGATGTGATGTTGTTAAATGTTTCATAAATTTCTGGCATAACTTTTATTTCAAGGAATTCAACGGGAACATTACCAGATATGAGAGCCTTATACACTTCTAATTTTTGATCAAAACTGAGTAGTGAGATTTGGCTGAATTCTGAGTAGGCATGGATCTCTTCAGTAGCGAAGCATGACATTTCTCCATTATTCAAGAATTGTTCAATTGTCATTCTTAAGCCAATGCTTGGGGCAACAAGTTTGTTAATCACTAAACCGTCAATATTTCCAGACCTTATGACTTCCGGAGCATTGGCGACTTTGTTTGTCATGATCTGGTATATCGTTAGGCCAAATAAATACGAATCGAATTTGGTTCCTTTGACCCCTCTGCCCACACCTTTGAAAAAGTCAGATCCTGAACTTTCAAATTCAGGTGGAATCATTAAACCCTTAGAAGATGTTAAAGATGTGTAGTTAGAATAGAGCGTAAGGTAGTCACTGGATGTCTCTTTATAGTTTATGGTAAATTCGAACCCTCCGATCTTCCATTCTTTTGCGTCCGTGACAAAAATGTTCTCAATTCTAGGATTGCCGTGGATACATGATCCCTCAATATTGACGAACTTGAATGCAAGGGCTATTTCATAAATACCTAACAACTTGAAATTCTTTGGATACTCGGATATTATTTGCGATAACGGTATTGCATGCTCCGTGATTAAATATATAGTTTTTTCAGACTCAATAATTTCGACGATAGATAAAACTCCGGGTAGGAGCACCAGGGCACGATGTTTTTTCAATGAGTTTTGGATTAGGGGAAGATATCTTGTATTTCCTGGGTGTCTAACATCAAACTCAAATATTGTCACAGGTTTTGAATCTTTGTCTGAGATAGCATCATATACCTTCCAGAGCGAGGTGGAGGAAGGACTGTCGAGGTGGGAAGGTTGGATAACATTTCCAAAGGTATATGGAATCGAAATACCGGTCAAAGTCCCCAAAGTTTTGGTGAGAAAATTCATATAGTCTTTGTGACTCTGCTGTTCAAACTTAAATGTTGTGAAGTGATTGTAGCCCGATCAAGATGACCAGTTGATGACAACAACACGTTTCGTCGAAATGCTAACTCTGCATTTTCCAAGATCTTCATACAAGCGCGTACCACAAAACTGAATCTTTCAGCCTGTTGATGTTTAATACAAGACGAATTTTTATTAAATTTTTTCAGTTTTTCTATACAAAGTTAAACAACATTTTACGACAACCCATTGTCCACACATCCTAACAGACCAGTTTCAACACGAAAAAATCATTCAGAAGCTTCCTGGAAACGATCTGAGATAGTGGAGAGTAGCTTGTCGAATTCAGCGCCTACTTCTTGCTCTCCTCTACTTGGCTCAAAGAATTTAGCAGAAGAAACGGCATGTTTCACATCTGAAGTTGACTCTGAGAGTTTAGACCATTGAGCGCCACTGGCAACTGCCTTTTGGGCTTCGTCGTAATATGACACGAACGCACGCATCATATCGTAAGTCTTCCAAATTGGACAGAAGGCATCATAAGTAGAGTAACCATTTTGTTGAAGGAAATCTTCCTTGATCAAGTTGGCAACATCCAACACAATCTTGTCAGAGTCAGAAAGGGCAGACTTACCAACCAATTGAACGACCTGTTCCAATTCTTCGGCGTTGGACAAGATTTCCTTGATCTTATCTCTCAAAGATGCAAAATCAGGATAGTTGGAGTCGTAGAATTTTCCTAGAACATTTGTGTACTTGGAATATGAGATTGCAGTGTTAATGGATGGAAAATGCTTTCTTTGAGCCAACTTTTTGTCTAAACCCCAGAAAACTTGGGTGATACCCAATGTAGCCGTAGTGACAGGATCAGAGAAGTCACCACCGGCAGGGGAGACAGCGGCAACAATGGAAACAGAACCAGTTCTATCTGGAGAACCCAATGCAATTGACTTACCAGCTCTTTCGTAAAACGAAGCCAATTTTGCACCCAAGTAAGCTGGGAAACCTTGATCAGCAGGCATTTCACCCAATCTACCGGAAATTTCTCTCAAAGCCTCAGCCCATCTCGAAGAAGAGTCTGCAATCATGGAGACGTTCTTGCCTTGATCTCTGAAGTATTCAGCTAATGTAATACCAGTGTAAATAGAGGCTTCTCTTGCAGCGACAGGCATGTTGGAAGTATTTGCAACCAAAGTAGTTCTCTTCATAATCGGTTCCTTAGTACCACTGATTTCAGTATACAATTCTGGGAATTCCATCAAGACTTCTGCCATTTCGTTACCTCTTTCACCACAGTTGTGAACTAAAGCCATGTTGGAAAGGAGGAACATGTGATCGGAGGTTTCGTCAAGAGTGACACCATAGTAATCTTGTTTCTTAGTTTCAACTAAGTCAAAATGGAACAAGACTGGTCTTCTCGTGAATTTAGCATCAACAAAGTTGGCACCTTCGATGGCGCTATTACGGAGGACACCAGCAAGAGGGGAGCCCTTCAAGGTCACTTTGTGACTAGAACCAGCGACACTCATAGCAGCTTCAATACCCAAAGAACGAGCAACTTTCACAAGACCTTCACTGATTGTCTTGTGAATGGTAGTGAAAGAGACAGCCTTGGAGCCATCTTCGTTCGAAAGGACAGTGCTGTCGGTATCAAGTAAACCAGCCAAGAACATTTCTCTAACTTCAATTTCGTCCGAAGCAAGATGAGCAGGAACTGCCTTGGAGAAACCGGCTTCGGTCACCTGCTTGACACCAAAGGATTCAAGAACATCCTCCCAGAATACGTTCGAGGCCTTGCCATTCTTGGAAGCTTCGACATCTTCATCAACAGAGTAGATGGATGATGCTGAGGAAGCTGAATCCTCAGAGTCGAAGAGAGAGTTAGCATCGATCGCGTTGCTCACCATGGTTTCTTCAGTGTTGATAGCGGAGACATCAGATCCAACGGAGCTAACACCCGCACCAACCCAAGCACCTAATGCGTAGGCTAATTGAGGAGCGTGTGATTTGTTTTGACCACAAGATTCCATCAGTTCAGCAAGTTTGCCTGATTCGTAGTAAACAGGGTTGATCATTTGAGTTGTGTTAGATTTGACGCTAGCATCAACCAAATGGTAGTTGCCAGCTTCTATGATCCAATCAAAGAAGGATGGGAGGTTTGCAATGAAACCAGCAGAAGTCTTCTCATCCGCAAACACTTCGGACTTGGAGTTGACCAATTCAAGGCCAGAGTCCAGTGTTTCTAGTGCGAAGTATTCGACAACGATGTTGGTCTCCTTCTTTGTCACCTTGACGTTCTGTTCAGTCTTGAGAACCAATTTGTGTTCGGCAGAGACGGTGAAATCCATCAACGCTTCTGTTAAGTCTCTATTATCTGTAACTTGACGAACATCGTACATGGTTTTATTACCTCTTGGCAACCCAATGACAACTCTTGGCTTACCATCTTTACCCATAACGGTTTCACCGACTTCAATTTCTTCAATGGACTTATCTTGACCATCGGCCATCATGACTTGAGTGCCCTTTGTGAAACAACCGACGTAAATAATAACGTCAGAGTTGGAGTATTTGGACAAAGATTGGGAAATGACAGTCTTACCACAACCAAAAGCACCTGGGATACAAGTGGTACCACCTTGGACACAAGGGAACAAAGCATCCAAGACTCTTTGACCAGTCAACAATGGGTAGTTTGCAGACAACTTGGAGGCAACAGGTCTTGGAACTCTGACAGGCCATGTATGCATCATGGAGTACTTGGAAACCACGCCGTCAAATTCAACTTCCAACAATGGTTGGTCGACAGTGTAAGAACCAGCCTCTGCGACAGACACAATAGTACCTCTAGCTCTTGGTGGTAGAAGAATTTTGTGGTCTGAAAGCAAAGAGTTTTCAAATGCCATACCAAAGATGTCACCACCTGTGATGTGGTCACCAACTTGGAACTTACCTGGGGTGAAGTCATACTTGACGGTTCTCGATAGAGCTGGGGTGTCAACACCTCTTGGGATGTAAATGGATTGAGACATTTCCTTAATGGCCTTCAAAGGTCTTTGAATACCATCGTAGATGGTTTCCATCAAACCAGGACCCAATTCAACAGATAATGGCTTACCGGTTCTCAAGACAGGATCACCGACTGTGACACCTGCGGTTTCCTCGTAAACTTGAATTGTGGCTTTGTCTGCATCAATTCTGATGACTTCACCGACTAAGTTGTCGTGACCGACTCTGACCAATTCGTACATCGCACAACCAATCATGTTTTCAGCAACAACGACTGGACCAGAGACTGAGTAAATTTGACCGTACAATGATTCGTCCTCATCATCGATCGAAAGATTCTTAATTGCCTTACGGGCGTTTTCCATAGCTCCCGCCTATCTGACATTTATCGCATAAAGCGTAATTTGAGGTGTTAGTATCTAGCTTTCCACCTTGGAAAGAGGTTATCTCAGATAACTCACCAAAACTCTCGAGGAATTGCCAACAAATTCGATTGCAATAGTTGCATCCGTTCATGAAATTGACGAATACTGTCGGGCCTTGCGCCTTAGAGTCCAATGCAGTTCCTTCCTAAAAGAAGAACCCGTCTGTGTACATACCATTGTGTTGCTATGTTATGCGAGTGTTGATGCTAGGCGTGTATCCTCCCTCTGCACTCTTTGACCTCGGACGCTCCGGTGTACATGGCGTAGATAAAGCGGTCACGAAGGTCTAGTGCTGCTGTAAACCGTAACTGGGAATGGAAGCAGCCATTCTACTGCGCTGCACACTGCGATTGTGGAACCTCCTCGGAAAAAAACTGCGCCGATCGACGTTCTGCGCCGATCGACGCTGGATGTATAGCTCTGGGCGTCCTACAGGCTGCAACGTCGAATAGGTTTACCATGGTATATAAGATAAGTAAAGAATAGGACTCGAGAAGGATCTTCCTGAAAGCTAGGCTTTGTCAAGCTGGAGCTTCTCGTCCCGGTGGCCCAACTTCTGCAATTTTAGGAAAACGTCGCTGCCGTAGCCTTCAACGGAGCACATTTCCAACACACCGTTCCAGTAATCCGTGTAGACCTTGCACATCGGAAGGGACACCCCGAGGGTGTACTCGAACGGTCTCGAGGCAAGCGACTTGAGCATGGAGTTTTTGTTCTGTGAGCTGCTCATCTCCATCTGTCCGATGTTGTCCAACATCCCGGTTAACTTTTCGGGTCTCTTTAGTTCGCTGCGTTTCTGGAAATACTGGTGCTCAATGATGGGCAACCGGGCTGGAAGATTGAGGCCCGGTAGGTCGTGAAAATTGTCTAGGTATTTTTTAGCCAGCTCAGGGCTCTTTCCGAAAAACCAGACGGACTCCAGTTTCTCCTCAGGAATGCCGCCACCTTGGTCGGAGATTTTGAACGTCATTTCGTACTTAGTATTTGTGATTTCCACACAGACGGGTGGTGGTTTTATCTTTGCAAAATCAGGCTTCCCACTGTTCAGCTTTATGAACTGCTCGATTGTAGACCTGAGGGAATTCCTCAAGATTTCGGTGAAAATGTAACTGAGATGGTTGGTCATGAATTGGAACTTCAAATCGTCTCCATGTATGACCAGCTCCGGCATCTGTAAGTTTGGGTAGAGACCCTGCAAAAAGTTAATGATCATGTTGTATGAGAGATTCAAATGCTCGTGAGCCGAGCACAACTGGAAAGCCTCACCAATGTAGTCGGGGGGTTTGATATCGTTCTCGCCGTCGTCATCCTTCTGTAATCTCAGTGACTCCATGAATGTTCTCGACATCGATGTGTGCTGGTCCATGATCACTCGCCTGCTTATTCTGGATCGTACCATGGAAGACATGAATTTGTCCAAATCTGACTGGGACATGATCTTCAAAATTGACACCTCTAATGCTCCCATCATGAGATGCGGTAGAACAATTAAATGGTCGTCAAGCATATTTGTCACGAACTCGCAAAAATCTTCATTGTCCTCCAACGTCTCTATCTTTTCCACCCTTCGGAATGCATTGAAACAATGATAGTAGCTCTGATAGACCTGGTTGAGGTGATAGTTGCTGATGACCTGATACGGTAGGCTCTGTAATTCCTTGATCTTCCAACTCAACCTGATGGGAAGTTCCGTCCTCACAAAGTTAGCACTAGCCAAAATCTTCTCAGAAGTCATCTTCCGGCCAAAATTCGCCAAGTGTCGCAATGTGACCGGATGTGCATTCTTCTTAGACCAGCTGAGCAAGATCGAGTTCTGGTAAAAATGTTGTTCGTTCAAAATCAACGACCCCTGGTGAAATGGCTGAAGCCGGTTGATGTTGATGGCTAGCTCTTCAAGCACCGCTTTACGACTGCTCATGGTTTGCTCCTGTGTAATATCCAACAGGCAAATTTCCACTCTTCCCCGATAAACTAAAGCCAGCACCCGCAACTCCTGGAAAGATCTGCTTCTCTTCGTCCTGTCCTCACTGACCGATGACTCTCTCACTATTTCCCCGCGTCCGCAGAGAAGACACGCTTATCGTGCGGCCTGAAATCTACTCTTCGGCCCGTTATCTGTGAATGAGTGGGCAAGGAATTGTCACCCGGGCTGGTCCCGCTACAGTTTCTACATTGAGCCTTGTTTTGCGGTCCTCACCCAATTATAGACAGCTGAGACCTTTGGTGCATGCAGGTGCCTCTCATGGCTCGCATAGGAACATCTTGCGGCTGCGCTATTGATTCTACACTCTCTACTGCATGCCATTCGACGGAATTTCCAGTGTGGAAAGCGGCCCGCATTCATGACCAGTACCGTTACAAACAGACTTTGCCAACCGATTCCATATATCTCTTTCCTACAGTAGAATTTTGCCACTATTCCCCGGCCCTCTTACATATTCACTTGATTCATCTCCCCGCCTCCACTTTCCCGATTAGGCAACCCGAGTGCAACATTTTCCGTTTAAAAAGAGCTCCGTTCCCGTCTTTTCCCTTCTTTTTCTACACTATTCTTCTCTTTTCTTCATTTTTCTCCTACTGTTGTGCTCTATCATCTTCATTGATCAACTGGAACTATTGCATTGAACATGAAACTTTTCACTCCTGTCTTATTATCCACTCTGTTAGCGTTATGTAGCGCTTTAGTTACTCCGCAGAAATTCCTCGGAATTTCTCAGGAGCTTCCAGAGACATTCATGGACGGCATCTTCGGGGAGCTCATCAATACCCCCGAGGTTTCAATGGCTAAAAAGACTAAACTTGCTTCTGGCAAAGTCACTGTACCTCATGACCACGGTGTAGGCGTATCCTCATCTCCATCATCACTCCACACATATTATAAATCCAAAACTATTGAATTCCCCGATAAGAATGACGTTTCTGATATATTGAACAACACTGTAGCATACTCAGGCATTGTATCATTTGCTCACCTCCCTGTCCAGCAGTGCTTTGAAAACTACGATGAAGACATCGACATAGCTGTGGTTGGTGCCCCCTTTGACTCTGGAGTCTCTTACACTCCGGGTACAAGGTTTGGTCCTAATGGTGTCAGACAAGGCTCGAGGAGATTATTTGGAGGAATTTCACCCATCAGAGGGAATACAAAGGACTCTAAATTGTACAGACTACCTATCTACGATACTGGCTTGCATTTGGTGGACTGCGGTGATGTACCAATGATACCATTCGACGCACGTATTGCACTCGACCAATTATACCGTGGCCAACATGCCATCCACAAACACAATGCTACTGAAAAGTCGGTCAACTTCAAAAAAACAAGAGTCATTACTTTAGGCGGTGATCACACTGTTACCTTGATGAACATCAAAAGTGCATACGAAACTTTTGTAGACGAAGATGACGAGGATGGTTTGGCCATCATTCATTTCGACTCTCACATTGATACATGGGACCCTAAGGTTCTAGGCGGAGGAATAACCAAATATGCAAGCTTAAACCACGGCACATTTTTGCATTATGCAGCAGAAGCGGGTTACGTTTCAAAGGGTCACTCTGTGCATGTTGGCATCCGGGCACCTTATATTGTTCCGGAAGACGAAACCCACGATCACGAATGTGGTTTCAAGACAATCACCTCCAAAGATGTGGATACTTTGACACCTAGAGGAGTGGGACAAAAAATCAAGAAGATTGTCGGAAATCGCCCTGTTTACCTGACTTTCGATTTGGACACCTTTGACGCAAACATGGTCAACTCTGGCACACTCGAAGTAGGAGGATTGAATACTAGAGAAGTTTTGACTATCCTTGACGAGCTCGAGGGTATCAAACTCGTAGGCTGCGATATTGTCGAAGTGAGCACCCCACCAAATTCAGTAGGCAATGACATCACCGGACTTTTGGCAGCTCAAGTGATCGACGAGTTTATAGGTTTGATGGTCGTCACAGAATTATAATATGTAGAATTTTTGAGTAGTACTATACTAATTTATAGCTAACCATGAGACATTTTCCAACTTGTCGCTGTAAAAATGGCAACATGAAAAATAAAGTGCCACATGCTAGAGGATGCGTAAAACTGGTTGTAAATGAGATGTCTGACAACACGCTAGTGTGAAACACAAGAGGATAACCAAGGAGAATGAACACACACAAGACACTATCCATATCGTCTTTGTTATCAACTGATAATGAGCCCCAGAGGGAATTTCCCCCAAATTCGATACCATCCATGATCTCAGGTGCAAATGCGAGATTTCAGTCACCGCCAACAACCATACCTTCGAATTTAACTACTAAATCTATTCTGATTCCCACTGTACCACTTACAGCTAATTCAAATCCTGCCAGAGATATAAGGATGAGTTCAGTTACGGATCATGCTAGAAAAGATCTGAGTCCTATGTCAGTGTCAAATTTAATGAATACACCTACTACTGAGGAGAACATTACTAGAAGCGAGCAGCCACGAATACCTGAGACAGTAATAGCCAAAAGCAAGGAAGTACCGACGATCCCTGATATAACAGCTAACAAACTTAAAAAGGCAACCAAAAAAGAGCCTTCCGTGACTGAGACAACCAGTAACAACAAAAGAGATAAAACTAGAAAGAACGATGAGGCTGAAAAAGCCAGCTCAAAGGACAAGGAAAGTGAACAAAGTGAACCTCTCATAATAACTATAGATATACCCTTATCTACACATAATGATGTACACACCGAACACAATTTTACAAGACTAGTTGAAGAAAAATACGGGCAGTTTGAGACGCAAACACCGTTCACCAAGGGATTATGGAATTTCGATGGTGATGGTGATGCCGAAGGCGATGAAGAAGGCGATGGTGATGGTGATGGTGATGGTGATGATGGTGATGCAGATGAAGATGACGATGAAGAAGAAGATGCTGATTTAGACGGAGATACAGCACCGCCTAGTACTGCACGTAATGACAACGAAGATGAGGACGATATAGTAAAAGCTTTGCAAATCAAATTTACTCCTGGAATGAGTGATGTGGAAAAAGAATCACTTGTGCTAAAAGAAATTCATCGTCGGAAAATGGTAAACAACAAACGTATTGGTAAATATGATGTTGACGACCCTTTTATTGACGATGAAGAGCTGGAGTTTGAGGAGGAGACGAATGCAAACGCTGATGGTTGGTTCATTTGGCATGGCAAACTAGATGTCACCAGGAAAAAAAAAGCACCTGCTGCAGAAACTAGAGCTGACAGACCATCGAGGGCTGGTAAATCTAACAGCGTGGGAGGAAACTCGGGATTGGGCAGTCGATCGAGAAACACCGCCAACTCGAATGCCGATTCCGCTAGCTCCACCATATCTAATAGCGGAGCTGCTGAGAAGCGAAGGAAAGCCATCGATACTCCAGTTTTAGACTCTCCTCCAGCAAAGCGTTCCAAGAAGTCTTCTGCTCCGACTGTTGTCACAACAGCGAAAGCTGCCACTGCTATTGCCTCCACGACCACGCCCAGCAGCGCCCCCACTGTCACCACAACCGCTACAGCCTCATCAGAGAAAAAGACTTCTAGCAGTACTACAGATGCCAGCAAAGAGAACAACAAGATCATTATCGGATCGTTTGGCTTTGGAGCATAGTCGAAATGTGCATCTCCTAGACATACACAGTCACGTGATCGGGTGAATTTTTTTTTTTATCACAATCTGAGCATGAAAGAAAATTTTCCGTTCTTCGTCTTTGGTAGGGATGTCTCCGCAGTTTCATAGCACGGACTTCTTTGTGACAAACGAGTCGCTATTGCTAGCGAATACCAAATAGAAAATGAGATCTCACGTGGAGAATACATTGAAATTGGTTGTGCTGACTGCCGTTTTTTCAACACTGGCAGTCGAATCAGTGCACAAATATCTTCTTAAGGATGCCTCTACGACTCTTCTAGACTACATACGAGCATTGTTACCGATAGGCAACAGCAGTGACGTCCCCACAACAATCACAGTTAGCAAAAAAGCTGTTAAGAACGAGAGGTTCATCAGAACATTTGAAAATACGGTCAAACATGTTCCAGAGCCTTATTCTGAGGAGTTGATACAGGAACAGCTAACGAGAAACTATTCGTTCCTCTCTCCATCCGGGATGGAGAAGATTCGTGCGTTGCGCGTGATAGTTGTCGGTGCAGGTGGTGTCGGATCTAATGCAATCATTTCCCTGGTCCGTTCTGGTGTCTCACACATACGTATTGTTGACTTCGACCAGGTTTCACTCTCTTCGCTTAATAGACATGCGTGTGCTACTTTGAAGGACGTTGGTCGATCCAAAGTCGAGTGTTTGGTCGATTTTGTTAGCCAGATAGCGCCATGGTCTGAAGCTGAGGGTATCAACGAGCTCTTCAGTGTTGACAAGGCCGAACGTCTATTGCGCACGATGGAAGATGGGTCTAAACCCGATTACGTCGTTGACTGTATTGATAACATAGACACGAAGATCGATCTCTTGACTTTCTGCTACAAGAACAGCATTCCTGTTATCTCCTCCATGGGTGCTGCATGCAAATCAGATGCAACGAGAATCAATATAGGAGATATTAGTGTATCTGATGAGGACGCACTTGCGCGTTCTGTCCGTCGGAGAATGAAGAAGCTCGGGATTTCCAACGGGATAACGACTGTCTTCAGTGCAGAAAAACCTGATCCAAGAAAGGCATCTTTACTGCCGCTTGCAGACGAGGAGTTTGAGCGTGGTAAGGTTGATGAGTTGAGCGCATTGCAGAATTTCCGTGTCAGAATCCTCCCCGTTCTTGGCACAATGCCCGGAATGTTTGGTCTTGCGATTGCCACCCGGATTGTTACCGAGGCAGGTGGTTACCCGGTGGAGCCAATTGAGGGCAAGAACAGATACAAGGTCTACGACTCTTTGCTGCAGAGTCTTGCCGGTCAACAGACGAGAATCGGTATCAAGGACCAACGCACGCCGTGGGTGGGACTCTCCGACGTCCAGTACATACTGGAGGAAGTCTGGAGGGGCAAGAGTCCTGTCAGCGGACTCTCCACGAGATTAACCCTGAGTCGCTGGTACCCGGACGAAGAGTTGGGGATGCAGAACGTTGTTGTGCTCACCAAGGAGGAGCAAAGAGAACACGAGAAGCGGGTTTTGCTTGGTAAGGAAAAAATTGAAGATGTTTACCCTGCAGGGGTTGTCAGGCGTGTTATGGACAGGTTTGAAGAGGAAAAGTACTACTCGCAGTTCAGATGAAATTAGCAGATGCAGTAACTGATGATGGATGACCTTGTATACATATGTGTGAATATACTATCTACAAAAGGAAGAAAGAAAAGGTAAACTTTTTTTTAAAACTTGCCAGATCATAAGTTCGAGCTCTTGCCCGTTGGGTCGAACTTCTTAGCACCCTTCTTGACGGCAGCCTTGATCTCTGTGGCGGCAATCTTGCCGATCTTGAATCCCATCTTCTGCAAGCGTGCCACGACCCATGGCGTGATGGCGGCAGTGATGGGCAAACGGATGAAGATGAGCGACTTGTGGATGGCGTACGCCAAGGCAAACTCGGTGACGAACGTAGAGGACTTCTCCTCTGGCTCATCGGCAGGTGCAGACTCACCGGTGGATGTTGACGCCGAGCCCGTGCTGCTGGCTTTCTTGTATCCTATCCAGGTGAGAAATCTGTCCTGGGCCTCTCTGATCTTGTCCTCGCCGGCGGAATGAACAACGACGAAGCAGATTGGCAAGTCGATCAACGAGAGGCCCAAGTATACGCCTAGGGCCGAGTAGCCATACTGCTGCATCAACTTCTTGATCCCTGTTGGCGGTGCTGGAGGCTTTGCGTGCTTGACGGCGGTCGACTGGAAGCGCAGTCCGAGGTTGCGCAGAAACAGTGATGAAGGGGTCTGTCTGGAGGCAGGTCTAATCAATCTGCTGGCAAACATTTTGTGTGTGTGTGGCTCTGAGAGGGAGGGAGCGGGATGGAGTCTCCGAGACAGTGTTCTGCAACCTCCAGCGTGTCGATGTGCCACCCTGATATGTTCCAGTGACACCCGTGATGGGAAAGCATGCTCGGTGGAAGTTTTTAAAAGGATCGCGAGGCGAGGACCGGTGGAAATAAGGTCCCCGGAAATAGCTCTGGGGATTGGGGATTTCAATTTAGGGAAGTATTCATGGATTATATAGGAATGAAGGAGGAGAGAAAGGGAAAAGGAAGGATGGGAGAAAGTGTGTGTAAAAAAACTCTAAACGTTTACCAGGATTTAAATGACCAGCACCATTATTCTGCACTCTAGCAGGACTTGAAATGAGTTGAATAATACTAAACCCGAGCAAGCGGCCTCACAATCTGGCCTTGATCTCTCTGCCGACAGTGCACTTGATCAACCCGTTTGGATTTGGCGAAGGGTAGAACAAGACGTTGTCGTTGTCAAGGCCCTTCCAGGACAAGTCGAACAAGATGTAGTGTTTGTTTGGCAAGGCGTAGGAGACGTTGTAGACGTAGGGGCACGCGTCCAAGATGTCCGAGGACATGTTGTACATGGTGGCCTGGACGGAGGGCGAGTTTTCGAGGGCGAAGCGGTCGAGGGTGATCTTGAGCACCTTGGCAAGGGTTTCGTCAAAGACGCCCTGGTCGGCAAGCTTGTAGATGTTCTTGATGGAGCCGATCTTCTTGTTGTCGAAGCGCCAGGTGCAGTCGATGTCGGTGGACAAGATTCTGTCGTTAGTTGGCGCCAAGGTGGTGTAGTCACACTTGTTGTAGCCAACAAAGCCAGAGCCCGTCGACTTCAACACAGTGAGGTCCTTAAGCGTGGACGAGAGCGTGAAGTCGCCGCCCCGCTTGTACGAGAGGTCGGTGATCTTCACGTCCTCGCCATCCTTTTTGAACGAGTGGTCATGCAAGCGGCCGTTGACCTCGTACTTGCTCCACTTGTGTTGGATGATGTGCACGTCCACGCCGGAGATGTGCGAGTACTTGTTGACAAAGTGCTCGGCCAAGTGGGCAGCAAAGCGCTCGATGGGCCACACGTCTGTCTTGCGTGCTTCGACAAGAACCGTATTCTTGACCGTATCGGTGGGCACGATCGGCGCGTTGTCGGCCTTCGTATAGGATACGTCGAAGTTACCCGTGAGGAGCACCCGCACGGATGCCTCGAGCACCTCCTGCTTCTGCGGGTTGTACTTGTCCTTCTTGACCTTGAGGAACTTGACGTTGTCCTTGCCGTACGTGGAGTCCTGGAGATATGCCATTGTCGTAGTGGTAGAAGTTGTTGTTGTCTTGTGTTTGTTGTTGTCTTGTGTAAGATCGCCTTCTCTTCCCTTTTCTCCCTCCCTGCCCCACAGCGAGCCCTTCCCGTCTCCGTTGCAGCAGCTGCAGGCCCTTTTATACCACCCCGTTCGTCTCCGGCCTCTGCGAAAAAGCAGCGCACTGCGATAAGCAAGATCGGACCATCTCCCTGCCATAGGGACGGGCTCTCGTGCCTGCTCTGCCCCCGTTAGCTGTCAAGCCGGCGAAGCTTATCGCCCCCGATCAGGCCACAGGCTACAGGATCGGCCCCCCAGAGCTCTCTGGGGCTGCCAGGCCCTCCAAGAAGCTCCAACAAGCCCCAAAGGGCCGTGTGGTAATTTCGGACATCTCCGCAGCACGCATGCAGATGCCCGGGCGGCCGGTTGCGGCGTCCTCCGGGGACGACAGATGGGGGCATTTCTGCAGATACGGACGGGGTTGGCGACGAGAAAGGGTTCGTCTCGTTTGACACATACGTCACTGTGGTCCGAGAGATAGCCGCTGGCGTGCCGCTAGAGGGCTAGTGGCTAGCTACATGCCGGCCGCCGGATGGGCGTGGATTCGTAGACGTTAAAAGGGGCATGTACAGACGTAAAGGGAATTATAAAAGGTGCGCCGAAGGCAGAGGCAGAGGCCGGGGGAAGGCAGGTGGGTCGGCGAATGAATGGACCGACAAAGCGGGAGCGGATCATACATACTCATCCTTGCTCTCAAGGAAGATCCGGAGGTGGAACAAGACGTCGCTCAAGTGCTTGAAGTTGACAAATTTGAAGTTTTTGTCGTAGATAAAGCCGAACAAGAAGCCGCCCATCTTCAAAAACTTGAACGGCAACTTGAAGCTCACCAGCTCGCTCATGATCAAGTCGCGGTCGTGGAACACCACTAACTCGTCTGAGACGATGTCGTTCAACGTGCGCTCCTCCTCCCGGAACTTGTTGTGGCTCTCCCGCAGAACACGGTCAATCTCGTTGCCGGCGAACTCGTTGCCATTTTTAATGTTCGGGTAGAGGTTGTTGAGCGCCTTGAGCGCTTGGCCGGTCTCGAAGTCCTCGTAGTTGTAGTTGTGTTTCAAAAACTGCTCCAAGTTGAGGAAGATCTTGAAGAACTTGAGGTAGTACTTGAACAGCACCTTGTCGAACCGTTGGAGAGCCTCCTCGACGCCTTCGCCGTTGATGTTGCTGTTGCTATCGCCATCGTTGCGCTCGCTCAGGAAGATTGCAGAGCTCATCTCAAAGTGCTGCAAGAATGTGTAGTTGGTGAGGTTGTTGAACTTCATCCGGATCTTGAAGAAATTCTCGTAGTTCATGAGGAACTTGACAATGATCAAGATGACGTCAAAGAGGATCTGCGAGTCGATGCTGAGCTTGTGCAACACGTTCAAGTTGATCTTGTTCAAGCTGTTGTAATTGTAGCTGCTGAGCATCTCCTCCTTTTCCTCCGCAGAGATATCCTCAGCGGACGAGGAGGAGAGCTGCGCAGGTGGAGGTGTAGAATAAATGTCGTCCAACTTCTTCATGGTTTCATTCTCAAGCAGGAAGCTCGGAGAGATCGTGCCAATTAATGAATTATCCTCGTTGAAAAACACCAACTTCAAGATGTTGATAGAGTTCTCGATCAAGTGGATCAACTCGTCCTGGAAGTGTTGGTCCTTCAACTCGTCATCGCCATAGTTGAAGCACGCAATGTACTGTTCATTGATCTCCGAAAAGGACTTCAACCACACACTCTCCTTTATTTTGTTCAAGCTCACAATGGAGCTCAGCTTCAAGTTCAAGTAATGGTTCAAAATCTTGCAGTCGTTGTATACTTCACTTGACTTGTTGTAGAGGATACATGCCTTCACCAGCAAGTTCCAAACTTCTCCAATCTTGCGGATCTTCTCAATAGTGATATCTGCACCGCTGCCGATATCCTGCAGAATGCACTTGCCAATGCTGCTGACATTATCGTTCGCCTGCTCAACATTCTCGTCACTCTCACTGCTCAACTGCTTGAAGTATACTAATTGGTGTAGACCATTCTGTAAGCAGATCAATCCAAACTCACTCACATGGTAATCGAGCAAAAAATTCCGGTTCCCTACTAGTCCAGTCTTGGGGTCGACTTGGTCTAGATCAAGCTTAACGAGATCTCTAATTACCTCTTTAAAATTCTTGGCATGAAAATCAAAATTCTCGATCAACTTGTAGTATTCTTCTGCACTTGAACACTCCCAAAGCAAGCTTGCACTTGGAAGATCGGTGTTCAGATCTGAGATATTCAGCGAGGGAACAATATTGTACAATGTGGAGAGCAGCGTCGAGACATGGAAAATCATATGGATCGTACGGATCGTCGACTCGTAAGCAATAAATGCCTTGTAATCACTGTTGATGTTCTCAGGAGGTTGCATTTGATTAATTCCGGACGACTTGATCAATGCATTGAGCGCATGCACCTGTCTAATAATAACCGACAACGAGATTTCCTCGTCGGCAAACAATCCATAAATTACACTGAGCGTAAGACTTTGGATCAGCCATAGAGGTGACGACTCAGTAAACGAAGCTGACACATTGCCGCCATCGATACCTCCACATGTTCTCAACTTCTTCCGACTTTCCAAATAGACATGGATACATCTCCTGGAAATCTCGTACAAAATGGCAGCATCTTCTTTCTTATTTGAAACAACGGCACCAATCGTGGTAATCAAAAGGGGCAAACAAACGATGGAAACTTTGAAATTCTCAACAAAGTTTTCGTCTCGAACAAGCTTCATATTTGGTCCCTGATATGCTTCAGATTCAGCGACACTAATACTATTTTTCATTGCTGTATCAATTGCCTCCTTGATTAACCAGTATTCATTTAAAACACCCTTATGTATAAACGGATGGTGTGTGAGAAACTTACCGATGAATTGGTCAACGTATAAGTTCAATACATCGTTTTGTAGTAGTTCCGGCGTTGGGGTGCCAAAAAATGGATAGTCAGCCAACCCCCGGTTGACCAATCTGGCGATATTGTTTGTGAAAAGAAATGCTTGAGAGCATGATGATAGAGTGGCATCACTAAACTCATCTTCAAAAGTCAAATGATGGTAACGGTGATGGTGGTGGTCATCATGATGATGATGATGGTGGTGGTGATGAGGGTGGGTATTGCTGGGGGTCATACCAGACTCACGGCTTTTCACGTTTTGACCAAAGTTGGGACAGTCATCCATCTTGTCAACGTCCATTACATCAACATCAACCATAGAATCGGCGCCTTCCTCGTCTTTCCCAATATGGCTAGCCGAACGGGAGTGTTCCAGCAAGACAGGCGAGATCGTGGCATCACTGCTCAAACTCCCATCATTGTATGTACCCAATAGGCCATTGCTATTGGATCTATTCATTGGTCCGGCTTCTTCACCACCGTAGAATGAGTAGCCTTGCGGAACACCATAGGCTTTGGCAATGTGCATTTCGTTAAGTTTCTCTAAATCGGTGATCGGTTGGTTGAACAAGGTTTCTTGCCATGAGAGAACTTTTTTGGTAACCCCTTCCAAAACTCCGCTATCGTTGTTGTCAAAGAAGTTCTCAAAAAAGTCGGAGCTCATGTTCAACTTTTCGTGATCGTCAATCTTCTTCATGTGGTTGCCTCTGTTAACTTTGGCATCGTCCCTATGAGTCAGCTGCTCAAGCTGTTCCAAGTTTAGTTGGTCCAGGATGTTTATGTTTGAGGCAGAGTTCAGAGAGTTCCCCAGTTTGGAGATCTTGTCAAATAGATTTTGCATCACATTACCATCGGCCTCATCAATATAGGTATGGCTCGAGCTGTTAATGGTGTTGCTGTTGACAGCACCACTGTAGCCGACTCTGTGACCATTACCTGCGTTTTTATTGTTTCTGAGGGTATTTCTGTTATCATTATTAATATTATTATTGTTGAGGTGGTGAATAATGTTATTCTTGGAGTTGATACTAGAGTTAATAATTTCATCCTGTATGATGGGAGAATTGGATTTAAATGGTGGAGGGTTATTAGCTTTTTTGGGAGTAGTGAAGTCACCCAGACGTGTCTTGAAAAGGGATTCCGTGATACCTGTTGTGTCGTCGTCGTAGAAAGAGTAACCATTCATTACTCCACGAGGTCGTATACCTGATCCCTGTTTTAATTGTTGATGAGGCTGCTTCTGAGGCTGCTCTGGTAAACCCGTTGCTTGTTGGTTTTGCTGTTGGCGGTTCTGCATTTTGCTATTGATGAAATTGTTCAATTGCTCGATTTCAGTCAGTGAGCTTGGGTTTGATTGGCCTTTCTCAATATCATTGATCTCGTTGTTCTCGGAGAAGGAGTTCAACCATTTCTCTTGCTCATCTTCTAAGCTGTTGAATTGTGGAGTGGAGAACTCTACTGTCTCACTTGCGTATGGCTCAGGGTTTGTCAGGGCGTAGTTGACACCACTCATGGCAGAGAAAGACGCACGCCGGTAGTAGTTGTACGCATTCGACTGCAGCTCGTTGAAACGGTCAAAGTTATTGTCATTATCGTTCAAATGCTCGAAAGTGGCCAAGGAGGAGCTGATGTCTGAGAAATCACCGATGGAGTTCAGCTGATTATCATTTAGTGGGTACAGAGGCAGTTGGATGTTGCTGCTGCTGGTATTGTTACCTGTCGACAGCGGAACTCCTCCACTTGAGCCTTTGCGGGACTTGTTTGAGCTAGGGTCGATGAGGGAGTCGATGTTGTGATCATGATCGTTTTGGCCCAAAATCAGCGAGTTGCTTGTACTCTGTCTCTTTCTAGGGAAGGCTGGTGGTCTAGGAGGGTGCGAGCTTGGGGAGATCAAGGAGGAGGACGAGATGGAGGGCGTAGCCGAGGAGGAGTTTCTGTGCGACGACGGCGATATGTTCTTCACAATCCTGTTCACAGGCAGCCTACTGTGGTCTGGCTTTGGCGATATCTTGGCATGCACGACAGGGATGGATGCGGGTGTTGAAGCGGATGCGGTGGGTGCGATGGCGGATGCGGTGGAGGCGTTGGAGGTGATGCCTGTGAGGGCGGAAGCGGCCGACAACAGGCTCGAGGCGGTTGCGGTGGAGATGGAATTTGCCTTCTGCCTTTTGCTGTTTGGATCGGAGTTGAAGGCTGCGGCAGCGTTGTTTTGCCGTTGGAGCTCCTCCAGCTCCTCTTTCTTCATGTGTTTCACGGAGCGCTTTCTCAGCCTTGGGATGACGTCTGCAGCACCGGCGTGTAACTTTGTGGAGTGTCTCAGCAAGAGGTCTCTGCGGCTGAACTTTCTCGAGCAGATGTTGCAGGTGAATGGTTTTTCCTTTGTGTGGGAGCGTTCGTGTCGTTTCAAGTGCTCCTGGCGGGCGAAAGCCCTTGTGCAGGTTGCGCAGACGAACAAGCGGGGCTTCCCGGACGGGGTGGATCCCTTCAGCGTGAACTCCTGGCTGACGGGGCCCCTCGAGGACATTTTGCTTGTGGAGAGGTATCTGGAGACGCCGTCGTCGGCGGTGATGGTCACAGGGTGGTCGTGGTCAAAGTCCTCTTCTTCCTCGTCGTCCTCGTCGACGGTGCCGTTTGGAGCAGGGGTAGCGGAGGTGGAGAGGGACGATTTGGTGGCTGCCACTGTGTTCTGGCCGGGATTGCTCTTCTGAGAGGTCGGGGCCAGGATGTTTTCTGTCAGGTTGTGTGCGGAGGGCAGGAAGTGGGGGTGGACGGGGACGGCGTGGAAGAGGGAGGGCTGACTGGCGAGTTTCTTTGCCAGAGCAGAGTGCAGCTGGGCACCCTTGCTATCTCTGTTCATGGTGATGTGTGGAGACGTGCGTTTTACGGAGGTGTGCTATGCTCTTGCGAATGGTCAGACACATCCAAGAAGCAGGGGAGAGAAAAAGAGGTGTCTGATTCACCCGAGCCTCTCTTGCGGAAGATAGTGGCAGTACTTGTGGTAGACGTAGACGTAGACGTAGCTGGACCTGTTGGTGCAGATCGAGCGATGACCGGGCGTGTGGATGTGTGTGTGTGCGGGGGTGGAGGAGGAAGTAGGCACGACGATCTGGAGTCTGAGTGCTGCGGGATGATTGGTTATCGGACTAGGGTGAAAAAAAGCAGTGTGTGTTTGGCGGAGAGAGAGGAGCAGGAGCAGGAGGCGGGCTACAGAGGGCGACCAGCTACGGAGACAAGACCTGAACTGCTGCTACTCACTACTGGCTCCGGCACTGGGTGCAAAACACCGCAACAACACCGTGCAAACGGCAGAAAGACCCACGGACCGCAGAAGATACAGGGAGGCTGTTATCGATCGCCGGCTGGCAGCAGCGGCGACGACCAGACGCACCGTTTCCACGTCTTACTGGCCCCGCGCCGCCGGCGAATGGGAGCGCGCCAATTGGCCCTTATGTAAGACGAGTCCGCCGGGCTCTCGGCTGCCGGAGCTGCCGTCACGAGGCAACGGGGGTCTGCCGGCTGCCGGCGGGTCTTCCCCCGCATCGACATTGCCCTGCCAGGGACGCCTGCCAGCGTCCCACCCACCCCACGGCTCGCCCACCGCCCATGCCCCGCAGCCCCCGCAGACACCCTCCCTCGGGCGCCCACAGGCCCCGCCCGCAAACCAGCCAATCCCCTCCATCTGTTGCTGACACCCCCTCCTGCTCCGCAGCGAGGCAGAGCAGGGCCAGCCCGCACGCCGGAGAGCGGCGAAACGCAGAGCCTCCTCTAAACTCCGCGCGGCAGCGTTGCTCCGGCGGTGCACGGACGTGGGCTGTGTAAAAAAAGGTTTGTTCCGAGCCCCGAGCCCCGGTCCCCGGTCCCCGATCCCCGATCCCCGAGGAGCGGAGTAGCCCGTCTGCGTGTTTGGGTTGCTACACAGAGGAAACAAATACACGTCTAGTCTGCCGAGATCGAGGAGCACGGGAACGAGCATGCAGCATGTCGGGGCTTGCCTTGGCTTGGCTGTCTTGATCTTCGTCGCGAGACACCACCGCGCCACCAACAGCACCCGCTTCTGCGCCGGTACAACGTTGCTCGTGTGCATGTGGTGGATGGTCCCGAGTCTGCGACACCGCTGCTGGTACCCGTCGTAGTCGCCAATCGTGTGGGACAGGGGCGTTGCGTGAAGCGGTGCGCACTGTGTAGAGAGAGAGAGAGAGAGAGAGAGAAAGAGAGAAAGAGAGAGAGAGAGAGAGAGAGATAGATAGATAGATAGATAGATAGATAGATCGATAGATCGATAGATCGATAGATCGATAGATCGATAGATGTGCGCGTGCTCGCGCTGCCACTCCGCGACAATTTCCCCAGGCGAGCTCATCCTCAAGCTTCTGTCAGTTGCACGTCTCTGCTTATAGTCGGATTTCTGGCGCAACTCAAGCCCCGTCAGTGGGGGTGTCGTTTGTCGGGTCTGTGTCCCATAACTTACAGATGGTATATCTGCTATGTTGAGAGATACTATCATTCCTTTCTAGTGTTAAAGTGAATTTTGGGCATTGTTCAGCTCTAAAAGAATATTGAAATCTCTTAGTAAAGGGGGCTTGACTCTTGTGCGATGACAACTGTATTAGTTGCACAGCTCCACAGATTGATCTTTTCCCATTTTCCATATTCTTCCTATTCCTCCGCGACTAAATGGTTGCTCGAAATCTTTTTTTCTCTGATTGTGACTATCGGAGTAGTAGTCATTATCCGGTCCTGTTCTCCTGACCATTGCGATGCTTGTGTCTGCTTCGCTGTCATGCGTGTTTTTTACCAGATCGAGCTTATGTCCGAGTGAAATCATTTTACGGTTTTCATGATTTTGGAATAACATTTGTATAGTGTCGTCCAGTGTGCCTTCTTCCTTGTTCCGCTTCGTATATGCTAGATTATGTGCTAGCGCTGCGCATCTTCTTCGTTTGGGTCAGGTTTGATGGTTTGCATGCTGTTTTGAAAATGTCACTGTACTCTAGATCATAGCCAACGTCTTCAAAAAATCTAGACTAAGTCCCCGTTCCGTATCCTGCATCTGGTGGTGACCCGTGATAGTGCCTTTTCCCCCCAGGATATCGAATAGTTGGTTCCGGCTACAGAATGCGGAAAGATGTTAGAATCCCGGTATCTTTACAGTACTTCTGAATAATCTGTCTATGATATACTTCTCTTCAGGTATCATATCGGTTTGTTTCCCCTTTAAATGATTTTATATCGTCCATGTCCAAGTTTTCAAGAACATAATCCAAGTCACGATACCATTCACTGTAGTCGGACATTGTTACCAGTTTTCTAAGATTCGTGCCTCTCAAGTTTCTATCGATTTCTTTGCTCGGGTCTCTATATTATCAGTGTGATTATCGTTCTCGTGTCGAACACAATGGCAACATTCGTACCATGAAATTAATATTTGCCGACGTGGGTGTGGATATAGCTCTTATTCAGGTCAATCGAGATCTGTCCGTTGTTTTCGATTCCTTCTCTCTTGCTCCTATACCCTATATAATTCTGCATCCGCCGTGCTTCCTTGTGGATCTGAAAGGTGCTCTCAATTGGGCTAGCTTAGAAACCTCTGTCTCGATCATGCCAGCGACAAACATTCAGTCTTCATAGTTAGATACCCCCCATCAATAATTAATATGCAGTACTGGTTCATCCGCGTCGCATCGCGTCGCATCGCCCCGCCCTCACTCCTCTGCAACATGATTTCACCACCACCACTACTCTTATTCAAACAACCCAACGCTACAGTGCACTGAGCTAGACTTTTCAACTTTTCCTCGACACAGCAATGTCTGGCTTGAAGAAACGACACTCAGCAAGGACTGGCCCCACCGATGCTGGTACCAATGCAGCCCCCCGTTCAGGGAATAGACCCTTGTCCACCTCCAAAATCAAGGACAAGCACTCCGGCCTCTCGTATAACTACGAAGACAGGCTTTCAAAGATGCGTATCTTCAAGACAACGGTTTTCATGATCCTCCTCACCGTCACCGTTTTTTACCTATTCTACGAGTTCTACCTCTGGACATCCAACGTCGTGTTCGACCTCTATTGGCACCATCTAAGGGGCGTGCGAAATGCAGAAAACCCAGACTTCATCAGACAGCTCTGGATCGGCAACTTCATCGACTTGTTCACCATCCTCGTCAAGATACTCATTGCCTTTTACATCTTTAAATTCATCAACTCAAAACTTTTGCTAACTTACGACGACACAGAAGAGCTCAATAAATACAACTGATCTCGCATCAATTCTATAGACCTATTCGTACACACCAATTATATATTATACACAGTAAATTCGCCAAAACAATTCCTAGCCCACTTCTGTCCAACAGATGCCCAGCTCGTCCAAACAGTCACACACAATCTTGCGATCGCTCGTCTCCCCCAGCTTCTCCATCATCAGGTTCATGTTGAGAGGCTTGTATCGGAGGAGGTCGTAATGCAGCTCCTGGTCCTGCTTCAATACCGTTTTGACTTGTTCGATTATTGCCTTCTTCACCTGCGTCCCAACCATGCCAGCGATGGCACTCTCCAAGTTCCCGTCCTCCCATTCGGTAAACTTTAACACTTCACCCGTTTTGAACTTTCCAAGAGCCCACTTCCATTTCTCCTCGCTAATGTTCTTACATATATTCGCCAATGTCTCTTCAAGAGTTCTTTTCCCCATCTTCGAAGCGTTCTTGATCCCCCACTCTCCTAGTTGCTTTTTCAACATCGCCACATTCCACCCTTCAAAATGCTTCATCCGCTTGACTATATCGACAGCTTCGACCTCGATTTCAACTTCAACGTGCTCCTCCGCAGTGACAGGTTCATCAACCACCTCCGAGAAAGCATTGACAGGTTCACCAAATATAGGCTCACTTTCTACTTCAACCCTCCGATCTAAAGGCTGGAACATCACATTGTCCTCATTGACATTGAGCTCCTGCGAACCGATTGCAGAGCTGGCAGGTGAACTCGTGGGTACAACCATTTGTTCATAACTGCAGGTAGTCTCATCAATCAACAGCTCAGATCCCTTCTCTAAGTTATTCAAATCTATCAGTGGCTGAGTTCCGCCTTCAGGGCACCCTGTCAGGATGATGTCGCTGTCGCTGTCTTCACATGTGGACGAATTGGCAATCTCGATGACATCGTCTGGATTGCTTCTTGAAAAGGTGTTTTGAATTCCATCCAGAAAATCTCTTTCGTCATCCTCTCCATCATCCGAGGAGTTGGGTATCTCAATAATGTTTGAACTGTCTAGTTCAATAGGTAATTGTTGCGTACCACTCTCTGCTCGTTCCTCCCTGATTTTTTCTATATAATCAAGGGTGATCTCAATTTCTGAAGAATCGCTATCACAACTGTCCTCAATAATAACACACTGGTGTTCTTGCAGGGTATCCATATCAGTAGTCTTCTTAGGCCTTATCATTTCAGAACCTCGTTGAGTATTCTCCCCTAAAACCTGAGAAAGAGTGAACACTCCTGAAGTTTGATTTGCTAGGTCACAGATATCATCAGCAAAAATAGTGTTTTCAACTTCATCCCTGACTTTACTACTATCATCCTTTTCCAAATCTATTCCTGACATTGTGATATCATACAGTACACCCAAATCATTTGCGGTAAAATCATTCGGGTAGGACCAGCTGTATTGCGTGAGTTTTGCGTCAGCGGTACCTCTACTGCCATCATTTGTTGTCCCCTCTGCATTACCTTTCAGTTGCGTTTGCCGAAAATCTGAGTACTCGGTTACTATCTTACCCTTGTCTGATTTTATCAAATCTTCATTCTCGTTCTTTAAGCAGTTCATCAAAAGACCATGTATACTATCCCAGTCCTCCTGATTTATTAACATTTGCATTTCTTTGTCATCCACGTTGCTGAAATCCGGCGAGTAATCTCCCTGTGAATCTCTTACGGCTCTGTATTTCCTGATAATCTCTTTGTTGATCGATCCAAACTTCCGTTGTCGATTCGGGTTCTTCTCCCTACTATTTGCCTGTGGTTTTTTGGCATTACTTTTCGGCCGTCGTACCTTCTTTACATTCTTAGATTTGCTTGCTATCCTCCTTTTACTCTCAAGACTGTTCTGTTCAACGTGCGCATATCCGTTCAGTTTATCTTTCCAAAAATTGACAGTCTGAATTTCGTGTCGGTAATCATCAAGCCCCGCTTGCACTTGCGTGCCGAGGGCAAAAATATTTTCTTCTTCGACACTGCCAGCACTTTCTTCCATTGCTGTATATGGACAAGCTTTTCCTTCAAAAGCCAAAATTTCCTCTTTTTTTTGAAATGGGCCAAATGGGTTTATTATTGTTTTCTTGTAATGATAAATTTCATGTTCCAAGGGCAATACCGTAATGATTGGAAATTCTCTTCTTGGCATTGCGTTACGTAAGCCAAACGCGTCTTTTCTATCTTTTATGTTGACTTTCCTTCAACTCGATCACGTCAGGAAAAGGCAACTTGTACATTCATCTCTATCTTGAAGCCTTGATATCACATCAGAAGATCTTATGTTGACATCCGCTTTGGCTGCAAAGTGTTTCAACGATATGACTGTGGGAAAAGATGAAATGATTGTCAATGAAAAATATGCAAATAATGAAAAGGAAACGCCAACCAAACCATCAAAAACTACACAGAAACAAAAGGGCAAAAAAAAACAAATGTCCCTCGAGTTTTTTGCATCACCAATGAGACGTAAAAAGGAATTGGCTGAAAATGAGTTAGCCGATGAAAAGGTGGCCAAAAAAATCAAGCCTAATCCACCGAATGAAGAAACCATAAAACAGCATTTCACCTTCGAAGAAGTAATTCAGAATGGCGACGAGGACGAAAGTGAAGAAAGCATTGATCAAGAAATAATGAATCTTGCTACAGAAAGCGATCATGAAGAAGCAGAGGAAGTCGGATCTGTATCCGAGAAAAATGTTCCAACTGAGACCGACACATCGCAATCTGAGCTTAGAAAGCTGAAACGTGAACATGATCGAGAACAGAAGCAGAAACGAAAACAGTTAGAAGAAGAGAAGAAGAGGGCTGCCAAGCAACAGAAGAAAGAGGAAGAGGCCGAGCGTCGTCGAATGAAGAAGGAAAAGGAGGAAGAGGAGCGCAGGTTAAAGCGAGAGAAGATTGAGGCCGAAAGGGAAGCCAAACGCCAACAGAAAGAGCATGAGAAGGCTGAAAAGCAGAAGAAAAAGGAGGAAGAGGCTAAGCAGAAAGAGGAAAAGAAAAAACGAGAAGAAGAAGAAAGGGCAAAGAAGAGGGAAGAAGTGGAAAGGAAGAAGCAAGAGAAACTGCTTGAGAAACAGAAGTTAGAAGAGCAGAAGGAGCAGAAGAAGTTAGAGGAGGAAATGAAGATCAAGAAAAGAAGTATAACCAATTTTTTCAAGGTGAAACCCTCTGCTGCGGCCACCGAAGGCAGTACGGGCGTCGATGTCGATGGTGCGACAAGTCACCATGTGAAGACAAGCTCGGTAGAAGTGAGTACCGAAGGGAGTGAGAAAAGTGAGTTTCAACAATACTTTCTTCCATTTTATGTCAAGCCCAATGCAGTTGTTGCTTCGACAGTGAAAAATGGTATCTCGTCCAAGTGGGATGAGTTTTTGAAATCGCCAAGCTCCTTCGTTGAGGAATCGCACGAGAAAATACCCGATGAACTTTCAAACCCGGGAAAGTTTGAGCAGCGTGCACTTAACGTGCTCAAATGCTTGAACGCCGGTTCCATGAACGAGGCCAATCGACTGTTCCATAAAGTACCACTGAAATATTTGAAATTCTACGAAAACAAACGAGCTCCGTACTTGGGCACGTTCTCCTACACCATCTCGGACATTGAGGGATTCCCTCTGAGTTTGAAACTAAATCCGTGGTCCAAGGTCACACTCAAACGCAGTGATGGCGCTGTCGAGACGGTAGAGACCGTACAGAATCCCGTGATAAACTACGACTACGACTCTGATGCCGAAGGAGAGAACGGAGAGGGTGAAGAAGACGAAGACGGGGAGGATCTAGATTCTGCTGATGAGGACGAGGATGAGGACGAAGAGATGGGCTCCTCGGATATTGACGAGTTTGTGGAGAAGGATTCTGCCGAGGCGGGTGCCGAAGTGCGAGAGGGAGAAGGTAACATCCAGACGAAGAAGAGACATGCTATCGGGCCTCTCATACCTGTACTACGTCACTGCTACGACGACGTCACCGAGGGAGACGATTTCGGAGAGTACTTCACGACGCTCCGGTGGGAAAGATTGAACGCGAACATCGAGTTCCCGATCGATCCATTCAAGGACTACTGGCAGAGTGCCAAGAAGGCAGACAAGGAGAAGGAGGTTGCATCTGCTACTGCACAACACGCTGACGGCAGCAGCAGCAACAACACTGTGACCGCTGCATTGATGAGCGGTGCCAAGGAATGCGATGCGTTCGGCAGTGCTGCCACCACAGCTACAACGCAGCCTGCCGTTCCGATGGGTGTGAAGAAGAAGGTGATCACCAATGCCGACCACGTGCGGATCTTGCTAGCCTTTGTGGACAGCCACAAGACGCTTTCGCTTAACACGCTGGCGGAGCTTGCCGTGAAGGACGGGGCAAACCAGGGCGTGCTGGGCGACTACTCGCGAGCGGTTGTGAAGAACACCGTCAAGGCGAATGCGTTGTTCGACAAGAAGAACGGCTGGCAGGTTCAGGTCACGGGGGCCGCCGAGGCGGTCCGGATGTGAGCCAAGGTCCTAGAAGGTAGTAGTGTCTTATGTAAACAGTACGCAGTATCAACAACACGAAACAGGGTTCGCGCTTGCGAGGAAGCGGCGAGCGTGTCAGAGCGAGGGAAGACTTTGACAGGCACGGTGGAGATTAGATAGGTGAAGAGAACGAGTCCGGGTGGCTGGGGGGGTTGGCAAAGAAGAGGGTCCACGGACATGAGTCGAAGCGAGCTGGAGACGTGCATCGAGCAGAGCATCCGCAAGATCAACGAGCTGGACGTGGCGAGTGTCACGGAGGGAGTAAGAAAGATGCACACGCTGCTGCTCGGACTGGTCCAGCACGGGGAAGGAGACGTGGTGACTGTTGGGAACGGGAGGAAGGAGTCGGTGGTGGACAGCAGCACACTGAACACACTGAACAGCGATCTGCTCGAGACTGACACGTCCAGGCCTCCCACGACGACAGCGGCAGCGGCCCCGAGTGGCAGTCGGTTCGGCGTGTTCAGGCAGTTGCAGGACCGGGCGGAGTACAACATCTCGATGCAGCTGCTGGTGTTGATTGTGAGGATCGAGAGCGGCGAGTTTGCAAAGGCCGATGCCGGCATGCTAGTAGTGCAGGTGCTGCAGATATTGCAGGGGGTGCTGCTGATCCACCCGAGGAGCCGGACGTGTTTCCGAGGCAAGCACAACATCCGGCTCTTCATCGACATCCTCGACCCGGCCTCGGACGTGCGTCCGACCTTCCTCATGATCATCGAGTGCGTGCTCATGCTGGTATCGCTGTTCATACGGAACGCCGAGAACCTGCGCAACTTCGAGGAGCTCGGCGGCATCGAGCTCATCTGCAAGCTCATCAAGGGCGAGTACACCGAGCGGGCGGTCGATGCTGCCGCCACAGACGACATCGCCCCCGCCACTCCTCCTGGAATGGGCCTCCTCACGTGGCAGAACGTGCGTATCAAGAGCCTCGAGTTCCTCTTCTTCTACCTCATTCCCGAGTTCGACGACTCCCCGGGAGAGACCGTCGTCGGCCCGGACGGCGTCCTGCGCCGCAGCATGGCCAGCAAGATTGCCATCCTCAAACAACACCTCAACGATGAGTTCGTTGACGGCATCGTCAAGGAGTTCGTCTCCGACAGGCCCTTTGGCAGCGCCCGCACCCGCTGGTGAGCCCCCTCCACGTCGATCGGCGCAGCTCCCTTTTTTCCCCCGCCCCCCTACGCCGGGGCTCCTCCGAGACCGCCTCCGCGCTCGCAGCCGGCGCACGACGCCAACGGAAGCGACGGACCGGCCGGCAACCACCACGGGGACGAGGTCGGCCACGCCCGCCCGCTGTGGGACGCGAGGCGCCCGTCTCGCCCTTGTCTCCCTAGGCCCCAGGCCCCTGTGGCTGTCCACCCTCTCTGTATGAATACCATTCTCGGTATCGACCTAGTTCTAACCAACGTCTCTCTCTTGTAAGTAACAACTACACGCTCCTCGTCCAAGCTCCCCCCGCCCCGGAGAATGCCCCCTTACGTAATCCCGCTCCGAGGATGGATTTCCCTCGTTCTCCCGCCTGCTCGCCCGGCCAGCGTCTTCTCCGGGACTCCCGGGCCTCGATGCAACCCCGGGATCTCCCAGTTCTGGTCCCCACCGGGCCCGTGCTTCTCCACCTCTTCATCTTCTGCTGCTGACTACATGTCCACAATAGGGCCTCCGTCGTCGCCTCGCCCGCTCTGCGCCTCAGATCGCCCCATAGCCCTCCCCCCG